>SCDZ01000677.1:34099-65849 GCA_004143845.1 Drosophila lacertosa | reverse complement strand
TATATATATATATATATATATATATATATATATATATATATATATTATATACGTATAGCAAACAACAAATGCGCGTTTAGTCGATTGCACAACGCAGGTTTCACCTTCTCATTTAATTGAATCTTCAATTTCTAAGGCTGCATTTAGTTCTGGCTCATTTGAGGTACACTTATATATATGTATAAATGTATCTGTATCTCAAAGTGAGCGTATCTTTAAGTACTAATTCTGATTCTCTGACTTGCTGTGATGCTAATTTGATGTTAATCAATCATTTTCTACTGCTGCAACATTGTGTGGCAGCGGCGTCTTTGTTGTGGGGGGTCGTCGGGTCGTTGCCACCTCGACATGAGGTTTGAATTCTCTGTACAATTCAACTCGGAAAATCAAATGTACTTAGATGGGAAGTTCGCGGTAACTGTGGGAAACAACAACATGCAACGTGACGAATTCTTGCCACATCAAAGCGAATAATTGACATGAATTCCATAAAGATATATTGAAATATTTACAACAGAATGCGACGACTTTAAGGTTTTCCTGGATCGACAATCAGAAAACTGAATTCAGCAGCTGGCGCTTAATTAACACGTCTAAAAAGCAAAAGTGGCCAAAGTGGAAAAACGCTGTGAAAACAGAAATGAAAACTTTGCCAGACGGGGCGTGGCAGAAGCAAAGGGGCGGGGACGGGGGTGTGGAGACTGCAATGAGGTGCAAACAGCAACTAATTAAATAACGCTAAAAAGGAATTCGCGCACAGCAAGAAAAAAGTGAATTTTCGTAGTAAATAAATTAACATAAATATTTTATTTATTTTGCTTTCATCTTCTGTTTCCCCATTTCCCCCCACACCCCTTATGAATGCACTTTTCTTTGTTGCGTCACGCAAATTGTATTAAATTAAAGAAACGAAGCAAACGTAATCATACATATATACATTTTTATATATTTATGTATGTATGCATTTATATATACGCCCAGTTTTGAGTTATAATTAGTTGAAATATTGCTAAGATAATAACATTGGCACATTTTCTCGTACTAGCACGAACGAAGAAGAAGGCGAGAACAAAAAGCATGGAAAATAGCAAATTAAATAATGATTTTTCACAAGAGCTGCCCAAACAGATGAATGGCCCGAACTGGTTAGATGGATGGTTGACTGGTTCGCCGGAGTTGGGCTACAATTTGAGTTTTGGGCCGCTGACAAAGCGTTTTTCTGTTTTTCGTATTTTCTGTTTTTGTTTGCTTGAACCCGGAGCGGAGCGTGCTGAGCCGAGCTGAGTTGGGTTTAGTATTAGATCGCTTCACTAAATGTAAGTGGGCGCCAAAAACCCGAAAAAGCCATTTTCAACTTTCAATCAAAGTTCTCTGCCCCCTGCCACGCCCCCGCCCCGCCACCCGTCGGGCGCCTAAAAACCCCAAACAAAGCCATAATTACAGAGCTGCTTTTCAACTTTACCGCAGTTCTGATTTGTAATGGAGTTCTTTTTTTGCTTTTGTTGGCTTTTGTAATTTGGCATGAAATTAAGGCACCTTGATTTCTATTTATTTTTTTTTTTAAATTATTTTTATAACCAAGCGAATTTTTGACTATTTAAGAATTAAATGCGGCCTTAAAATACTCTATAAAAGAAGTTCTCTGATTCTACATTTCCATCTGGCATCTTTCTGGAGAAAAAGTATTTTTATAAGCCGCAGGAAACCCAGCAAGGCATAAAGCAGAGCTCAGAGCTCAGGTGTTCTATTAAATTTCATGACACTGCGACAGCTTTAAAAAAACTTCAAAGAAAAGATGAGAGAGAGAGAGAGGGAGAGAGAGAGAATAATGCTCAACATGTCTGCAGATGTCTGTAAATGTTGGTAAGTATCTGTCCAGAGCGCTACCTACTACTTATAAGTCTCTTCCCCTCTCTCTCTGCTTGTGGTTCTGGTTCTTTTGTGTCTCTGTGTGTGGGTTAACATAAAATGAAAAACCAGTAGCTGTTAGAGGGGAAGGGGGTGGAGGAAACCATTTGAGTCTCAGAACATGACATTCACCCAGCATTAAAATCGCAGTTGCTGTTGTTGTTGCATATATAAAAATGAAAGCAGACAGACAGACAGCCATAAAAAACAGTATCCCCAGCAAAGTCACGTTGACTCTTTGTGTACTTAAAGTGCTGGTAAAATATTAGAGTAAAAGTAACAATTTCACACATAGCATAGAACAGAAACTTCTTGCTGACCTACTAAACTGAAGTCGGGCCTTCCAATCTTACACTACGCGAACTTGTCCAGCTGAAAGCGCTTTGACGGTTGACTGACGCCAAGCGTCGAGTTTTCAGTTTGCAGTTTTCAGTTTTCAGTTTGGAGTTTAGCTTCGGTTCCAGTTCCAGTTAAAACCGACTCGTTTCGCCTTCACGCCTCACAGTTTAGATTAAAGTGCCGGTGGGCGTAACCCACGAGCACGACTTCGATATAAACGCAGTCTCAGACAGACAGGCAGACTCGCAAACTGCCAAAGAGACAGAGACAGAGAGAGAGAGAGAGAGAGAGAGAGAGAGAGACAGACTGACAACTGGGACAAACAGCTGGACGTACAATCCAAAGTTGAGTTGTTGTGCTTAAAGTCTAATGAGACTGGCTTGAGATTAATCCAGCACAGAAACTCTAAAGCTGAAACTGTGAATAGAACAAATATTTCTTCATTAGATTAATTATTAATAAACAAGTTAAAGTAAACAAAGCTTTATATAGAATTATATATTTAAATTTAATATGTTACAAATTTAGCTTCAAGTTGAAACCAACACAAAGCTTTCAACTTCATTCGAAGCAAATTTAATCCCACTTTCAGCTGTTGTCATTTGCGACTTCAACAGTTGCCAGTTGGCAAGGAAAGGTGCCGCAGAGTCTCGAACTCTCTGGACACACACACACGCACACACACACACATACTTACACACATTGTGTCGCTATCTTTGTTGGCCATTGTCGTGAACTGGCTCGTAAGTGAGCTTAATGCCCGCGTAAAAGATTATATGGAAAAGTTGGCGCTGTGTCCATCGATGAGATCTGGCCATAAATGCGGACAAAGTTTGCCGCGTTTATTGCCAATTTTTGAATGCATAAAACGCAATCATTGCGCTCCCAACAAATGCCGCCCACGCCCAAGGAACAAAGAACAAAGCCCAAAGGGGGAAGAGGGAGGGAAAGGGGAGACGAAACTCGCTGGCGTATATGGGGCAGCATGCCAAGTGTAAACTTGGCGACTGCAGCAGACAGCTGCCAGCGTGCCCTCGCATATAAATATACGCATAAAGATGCATTATATTATATATACATATACTATATAGACATATGTATACACTTGAAAAAACTGAATTTTAAATAATGCCAACTTCAATTTAAAATTTTTGGTAAATAAAGTTAAGACAAA
This sequence comes from Drosophila lacertosa, assembly GCA_004143845.1. Taxonomy (NCBI): domain Eukaryota; kingdom Metazoa; phylum Arthropoda; class Insecta; order Diptera; family Drosophilidae; genus Drosophila; species Drosophila lacertosa. Next base: position 62,428 of record SCDZ01000677.1, on the reverse strand, counting down.
GTTTCAGTTAACAACAAGAGAAACCGTGGCCACAATTAGACAACGTTAATTTCTTTAAGTGTATATTCATATATATATATTGTATACATAAATGTCACCCACACACAGGAACAAGTGCCAAATATTGTGACTGCAACTGGAACAGGGACTGCGACTGCGACTGGGATTGGGATTGGGGCAAGCAGAGGCTGCTGAGAGCTGGGCTTGAGGCATTTCTAATTTCAGATCCGTTTCTAATTTCTGGCTTTTCATGTGGCACAGCCAGCCAGCCAGCCAGCGATGGCAGCCGAGCAGCATCCGGGTTGGCAATTACTTTTACATGTTGCCAATGCGACAGCAGCAACAGCAACAACAACAGCAGCAGCAGCAGCTACCGCAAACGCAGCGAGCATACGAAAGAACCGCAGCCAATGTGGCGCGCGTACACACACAGCACACACACACACAGAAAGAGAGATACACACACATGTAGCGAGCATGAAGCGCGCTTAAGTGGCTGCGTCATTAGGCTCCAAACGTTGCTGCTGCTGCTGCTGCCCGCTGTCATGTTGCATGCGACACACAGTGGCTGCAAGCAGTCATGGATCTGTATCTGTATCTGTATCTGTATCTATGTGTGTGCACATAAATTAAATTCTTAAATTGCTCGTTAGCTCATCATGAGCTTGGTTCATTCATTCATGCAGTTGTCGTTGTCGTTTCTCTCGCTGCTCTATGATGGCCAACAATAACAATAATCGTGCCGCCAACGACAACAACAACAACGACAACAAAAACAACTCGTTGTTGCGTTTGTTGGCGCTCTTGGCCATTATGTAGGTCATTTCAATTTGTTGTTGCTGTCGCTGTTGTTTTTTCTACTACTCGCGTTGCTTCGTCTCCACAGTCCCTCCCTCCCCTCCCCCCCCTTCTCCTCCTCCACCGCCCCCTCCCATCCTCTATTGCGTAGTGATTTCACTTGGATTCTATGCGCTTTTAATATCGCGCGTTGGCATCTTCAAGTGATTTAATTTAGCACCAAATGGATTTTCTGTGGCATTCTCTTTTGGGGCCATGCTTAAAATACTTATTCACGCACACACACAACGACAGACGACGACATTCTCAAAAGGGATATCATAATATAGCAATATAGAGCATGATTTAGTATTATTTAAATACTTTATGCCAGCACTCAAGTAAAAGAAAAGAGAAGATTACGCAAACACTTTGCCATAAATATCAGTTGGCCATATATATATACTCTATATTATTCAGAAAAAATATAACTTTTGGAGTTAAGCAATCCAGCAACAGTTGTTTCACAGTTTCTTTGTGAGTCACAATCTGAAAATCTTATTCTTCTGTTCGTTCTGACACGACAAAAGACAGCTTCGATATTTATGCAAAAGATATGGCGAATTAATGACAAAGGCAACAAAGATTTGATTTATACCCCTGAGTAATGCAGGTGATGATTAACAAAGGTTATTTATTGTGTGTGTGATGAGCTCTGAATGCGCCTCAATTGTTCACAATTGCGCTCTAGTTTGTGTATCTGAAAATGCGCAGTTGAAAAATAGAAACGAAAGGTCAACTGAATCAAGACTGCATCTGATTGAGAATACCCCTTAAAAAGCGGCCGTTCATTCAAATCTTTCTTGCATGTTTGTAATAACTTAGCCTTGCCTAATTTTTGAATTGCGTGAAATTTCATAATTTGTTAAGTCTTTTATGAACCTTTGAGTAATTATCTAATTTGCATTGTGTGTTGTTGTTGTCGTCGTTAAATATGTTTATGACACCTGCTGAAACTGCGACAGGGGATTTCGCAAGGTGTGAAAGGAGACGGGTTGAAGCGGGGGGGATGAAAGTGTTTGCGGACATTTATTTGCGAGAGATGCCTGTCAGGCTTAATGACAGGAAAACACAGTAAACAGCAGACGCCAGCAGAAGAAGTAGGGAAAATTAATTGCGTGCCACGCAAAGCAAAAAATAAAAAACAGAAAAAAGAAAAGCCACAAAGGAAAAGCTCTTTATGAAATGTGCCAAGTAATTGCAGCTAAATGCATTCGCTTTTAGCCTTAAATCTCCGTTGCAAACCTTGCCCGTTAATCAAAGTGGCAGCCACTTGAATCAAGTTGCGACCGCTTCTCCAATTAAGCCAAATAATTGAATTGAGCATAAATTCAATTTGCCATAAGCCAAAAGCGCGATGAGCTACAAAAATATTGGAGAAAAAGATTTCGAGTTAACTTGCGGGAGAATTCAACACAAGAGCGAACAATTCAAATTATGCAAAAAACTTTTGGTTGCCAAAGCGCAATTTATTGCGGAATTTGTTCAGCAATCAATGGATATGCACGACTAACAGATGCCCTGTGCTGGAACAAACAGAAAACTTTCAGTGAAGAAGGGCTTTAATGTCTGATTTAAAGGGTATTGAGGAGTAGTTTTAGCTAAATAAAAAATCTTTTCATTCCTCTACAGTTACACAGCCTTTATCAACTGATTGACAGGGTATTCACAAGTATGCAGACAGTCCGGCCAGGTCTCAACTTCTTTAGCTGGCTGGCTGAGCTGGTTCCGTTAGCTGTTAGCTGTTAGTTTGGCTCGAAGGTCACCCGAAATGGCCAATAAAATGAAATTCCAGCGCTTTGCCAATAAAAAATGCAACCCATTTGAAATCGTTGACAAATCGAACGAACGGACTCTGCAAGGAAGGGGGCGTGGCAGGGAAAGGGCCAAAGGGCAGCATAAAGTTTGCAGCCGTCATTGTTCTAAAAGTGCTTTAGTAGTTTTGTGGGCGTGGCAGCGTGACTGCCACTAACTGCAAATGTTATGCGTAACGGGAAAAGCGAAAAAGGAAATCGCTCGACTTGGAATTTTTCTCGAGTGCCGCACGGCGGCTTCCAATTGAGTTTATCCTTCGCTTTTTTTTCGAGGTTTTCTTCTTCGTTTTTTTGTTGGCCATTGCCAATTTGATGCGGCGGATTTGGCGTTTGTTTTTACGACGCTCGAGTGAAGGGAGGTGAAAGGAGGTGGAGGGAGCAAGAGGAAGAGCAGGCGTCCTGCCATGTAAAGCGACATTTTTTTTTGGCTTTGGTTGCTGCTGCCGGAAATTGCTGCCATCGATAGCCGGCCAGAGGCGGCAACGCCCCCACACACACACAGCCACGCCCCCGGCCCCCGCCCCCACTTCTTGCCTTTGCAGACGACACTTTGGCAATTTATTTCGATTGCGATGCCTTCGTCGTCTCGGAACTTGCTACGGTTTGTCCTTTTCGCTTGTCCTGCGCCTGCCACGGCGCGATTTGCATAAGCGCCAGTCAGCCAGCCATGAAAATGACACAGGCCAAAAACAAAAAAAAAAAATCGAGAGAGGATGGGCGAAAAAAAATTAAGACCAAATACAAATCAGTGCATAATTTTTCTATTAAACATTCTCCACTGGGCAGTTTGTTCGGCTGCGGTCGCAGGAGATGGGGATGGGGAGGCGGGGGCGGATGTCCTGTAGGTGTCCACCTGCGCCCATTTGCGTGGCTGGGTCACGTCGCAACTTGCCGTCGCAGGACACGTTTCATTTGGCTCTCAGTTTTCAATCTGTGCGCGTTTTATTTTCAATTTTTCGCCGCCGACTTTCGGGCGCTTTAATTTGATGGCAACGCTTAGAGGCGAATCCTCTCCAGCAGCACCGTTGTTGTTGTTGCTCCATATGCAAATTGGAATTTTTTCGGTGCGCGAAAGTCGCGCCAAATGAAAAGCAAAAGTCGATTGAAATGAAATACACGACAGAAATTAAATGAAATACGTGGGACCAAATGTGAGCGCATTGTAGTTGTTACTATTGTTGTTTTTGTTGTTGCTGTAGTTTGTTGCTGTGTCTGCTTTGTTGTTGCTGTTGTATGTCATACATATTCAATAACAGCCAAATGCAAATTTGCAAATGTCTAAAATGGAAAGTGACGGCGAAACCGGCAGACGATCCAAAAACCAAAAGCAAAACACAAAAGGGTGCCCCCAAGGGGCAAGCGAGGGGCACGCGGTGCAAGCGGACACTTTTGCTTTCGAGAATCATCAAAACACGAGTTCGTTTCCATATGCCATACAAAACATATATGTAAATATATATATATATAGTATATATTGCGAAATTTGAACTGAAAGCTAAAACTGTCGAATTCAAAACTCGAAACGTAGCTGGCGAAATTTGCAGATCTTTTATATATACATTTATTTAATTTAAGCCCAACTCTGCTATTTGAATAAGAAGTTTTATTTGAGCAGTCGAAAGCAAGAAAAATGACTACAAATCTATTTGCAGGCTTTCTTAAAAGGTTTCGCTTGTTTTATTTTAAAGACTGAATGGGTCTACAATTAATTTAAACACAACTGTATTTTTGCAGATATCAGCTAAGTATTTCAGACTTCCAGATAGCTTTAATTTAAGTTAGATTTAATTTACTTTACTTTCGCACAACTTGAAAACATCTTATTCGCTGTACTACAATTTTATTTGAGCTGCGAAATCAATTTTGAAAGGAGCCCAAAAACATTAGCGCTAACGATGCCGAACCTTTTGAGCTGGGAAAACAGAAAGGGGGTGGAGAGGGGAGTGGGCACGTTTGAACAATAAAAATCCGAATTCAAAATCAAATAAATTCAACAGCCATGCACTTTTTTCGTAGCACTTCATCAGCAATATTCATACATATTCATAAATCGACACAAAGGAATTGAAAAGCACGAAGTGAAAGAAGAGAGAGAGAGAGAGAGGGAAAAAGCAATATCAAATGTGGCCAAAATGGTTTCGAGTGCTGTCGATGATATCGAATATCAAGTGCTGGCCATAAACAACTTGACCTTGTGCACGTAGCAACTGGCAACTGGCAACGGCAACTGGCAACAGCAACGACGACATTTGGCCAACTCCAACTGGCCATCGATTGGCAGTTCACGTTCACACGTTTTTGGCCGGGTTCACACTTTGGAAATGGCCTCCGACTCAGACTCATAAATGTGGCTAATTTCGCACAGTGCACAATGCGAGCTGCTAACAATTTAAACGTGGCCCGTTGCTAAGCGGCCAACTGATTGAAATGCCTCTGACTCTTTTTCTGCCGCTGACTTGGTTTCATTTTTCGGGGCCCAAAAGAGAAGTCAATTTGCGGCTGTGGCTGTGTGTCGTGAGTCAGCTAAAGTTGCAGCTAAAAAGGTTTGTTTTTTTTTACTCAGTCTATCTCTCTTTCGACCTGGCCAATAATCTTTAAGTGTTTGGCAACACGCAATTCAGCTATTGGCGCTCATATTTCTTGCTTATCGCCAATTGAAAATGTCTGGTGTGAAAATTGCAATTAGTATTTGTTGCTTTTCTCTTTGCCAAGAATAAGTTAGTTAGCCCAGCGGCCCAAATTGGTTTTCAGCTCTTGCAGCATCCGTCGCAACAAAGCTGCAAATGGCTCATTAAAAATTAAAAATGCGCCTTTTAAAGTGGGGCACACACCATTCAACGCCCCTTTATTATTATGACTTTTATAAATATATATATATATATATATATATTTTTTTTATTTTCATTTTCATTTTGTTGCTGTTGAAGGCTATTAAAATGCGTTTGGCAACCGGCAAATGGCTTTCATCACACTTAACAGCATAAATACCTGAGATTGGCATATGCCAGAGATCATTAAGTGTCTGTCCGTGTCCGTGCATTAACGTTAATGCTGCATTATAGACACACACACACACATACAGACACATATATATAAACATACCTGAAACGAGAGCAAGCAGAAAACAAAAACTGTTTTTTATATAAATTCTATCATAAAATGTTCAGTTAAAAGCTTTTTGATTTGAGAAGAACATCATAAATGGGGGTATTATTTAAAACATTAAATTTAAATATGCTTTCTATAATTTAATAATAAATTGGCTCTGTGTGAAAAAAAGACTCTGGTTCATTAGCCGAACTTTACTTAATGATATATTTTATTAAAAAGCGCTTTATGTAATAAAAAACCCACAAAATGTTTATCATATTTATAAGCTTTATGTTTCATTTTAATATGGCAAAAAACTGAGCAAAAATAAAACACTTTTAAAGGCTTTTATGTTCACTTATCTGTAGAACTTTTATGTTTTCAGAACCCTCTTTACTATTTTTTTGAACACATGGCGTAGCAATTACGAACGCCCTTTTGCCACAATTCAAATTCTGTTGTTGTTGTTGTTGTCTGCTAATGTTGCTAATGTGCAAACGAACTCAATTACGCAGATAAAATATAGTCGCAACAGACAACAACCACAACAACGACAAACAGACACAAGTCATAAAAGTGCGCATAAAGCGCAAAACTGATTGAGAATTATATATAAAGAGAAAGATAGCAAACATCATGTGTGTGTGTGTGTGTGTGTGTGTGTGTGTGTGTGTCTGGGTGTGTGTTTGTGTGTTAAGGGACATCACGCCACAGCACATTAAAGGAAATTGACGCGGAAACGAAGCGAATAAAAACTACCCAAGCTAAACAACAAGAAGAAGCTGCTCAGGGAGGTCCAGCCAGCAAATAGCAAATAGCAACAAGCAATTTCAACGCACACACACACACACAAACACACTGATAAGGACACACACACACACAGACAGTCATTGCTCACTTCATTACGCATAATTTCCTGGTTCGCGTTGCTTTTTTTCCATTCGATATTTCACAATGACAAAGAGGGCGAGAGATTCTCAGACTTGAGTTTGAGTTTCAGTTTCAGTTTCAGTTCTCGGGGTTGGCCTCTGGTCATAGTACGATTATTTTGCGCCTTATCGTTGCCATGGTTTTTAGTGCCAAATGAGAAATGCGAGTGCCGACAATATAGCTATATATACACATAGCATGCCACATGTGGCATGGTCAGGGCAGCGTCATGAGGGTGGACGAAGGAGAAGCTGGTTCTGAAAATTATATGCTGATTGCAGTTTGTCGATAAGCGTATCGAAAATTATGAGCCATGCGGGTGATATGCGTCCAACGTTGAACTGACCATCCTCCATTGGGAATTGTTGCCAGCAGCAATTTGGCCAAGGTTGCCCAGCTGCTGGCAATGAATTGCATTGGCTTCAAGTGGGGCCAGAGCTGAGTCTGAGATTTAGGCTGGGATTGGGATTGGGGTTGGGGCTGGGTTTAGTGCCAACTAACCGCAGCTGCTGCTGCGCGAGATTTGCAAAAGTTGCCTTGAAAAGATGCAAAAAAAATAAAAACATCAAACTAAGCTGATGTTTTTTTTAGAGGTATCTAACTGGAAGATACTCTTTTTATAGATTGTAGAACATAGTTGAAGAATGCTTTAACTGCATATGATTTACAAGATTTACATATCTATATATAGCTAAAAGACTTAATTAAGTTCGGCTCTCTAAACTGCAATATGCCCCTTGCAGCTTTTACAGGGTATTAAAACTAAAAAACAGAAAACTGTTTACAGCCCGCTGTGGTTCGCCTTGAGTGGAAGCCCAAAGGCGGGTGCGAAAAACTCCACGCAAGTGTGCGTTTAATAGTCTTGCGGTTAGGGGGATGGAGAGGGGATTGAGAGGAGGGGATACACAGCTCCTTAACTTGCAAAGTACACAAAACCAACTGCGACACACACACACAACAACAACAGCAACAACAACAACAACAACAACAAAGTGGAGCGCGTCGTCTGACAAAGATGACGACGTTTAGTTAGAGCGAGATCTCTGGAGAAGAAGGAGAAAGTTTCTATATAGCTGAGCTGTAAGTGTTGCTGTTGTTGTTGGTTAGTGTTGCTGTTGTGTTTGTGTTTTGGTTTTTCTTTGTTTCACTTCCACTTGTCTATTACTTTTGCTGCTTCTTTTTTGTTTCTCAGCTGATTTTTCTACGCTCTTAGTTATTATAGCAAATTATTTGTTTTGACTTTAGTTTTTGCCGTCAACGTCAACTTTGTTGTTGCTGTTGTTGTTGTTGTTGTTGTTGTTGCTGTTGCTGCTGAGCTGTTTCCCAGCTGCTTCAAATTACCGCCCTTTGTGTTTTGTGCGGTTGCCGAGGCGACGTTTCTCATTTTTTAACCAAAGCTCGTAACTTTTGTTTTTCGTATTTCGTATATTATATATATTTTGCCCAGCATCAGCCGCCATTAGTTATAGCCGGGCTTATGAAAGTGGCCTTTGCATACCGAATTACGAATTGGCCTGGCCCTCTAATTATAAAGCATTGTGCAAAACGCGAACCCGCCGCAACAAATTTTGGCCAGCAATTGTTGGCAACGCGGCCGCGGCTGCTGTTTATGACGGGATAAATCGCCGTCAGTCCCAGGTCCCAGCTCGCAATTCAAATCTTTTATGAGTGTACAAATTGAGTCCAAATTAAGTAGAACAACTTTTAAGGAGTTCAACGAAGGCTAAGGGCGGCTTTCCTGGGGTGAACGGACATCTTTTGCAGAGAGAGAGAGAGAGAGGGCTTAAAGAGAACAATTTTCACCATAAGCACTGCACACTTACCCACTACGAAATCGGTCGAGAAATTGAAGAGTGTTTAACATACTTATTCTATAAAGCTATCTTTCATTTTACTTATTCTGATTTCATTCCTGAAGGGAAATCCTTTGTTGAATCATATAAAACAAATAACATGAATCATATGAAATAAGGCGTATACGCCGCGTGGTGCGGGCGAAAGACAAATGTGACTGGTAACTGGTAACTGGGGTAACTTAACTGTTGCTGTAACTGCACGTTAAACTTTAACTTTAACTTTGGCTGTAGCTTTTAGCTGTAATTGTAATTGTTGCTGTGTCTTTGTTGTTGTTTGTTGTTTTTTGATTTCGACTCTGACTGCGATTGTGTGTGCGAGTGTGCGACTGTGTGTGTGTGTGTGGGCGCAGCTGTGGCATGTGTGTGTAGTCGTAATTATGAGCAATCTACACGTAAAATTTTATGAAAACACAAACACAGAACACGAAGAAGTAGAAGAAGCAACCCAAGAAGTATGGCAATAAATTCTGCATTTTATTTGCGCACGGGATTACATGAAATGCGAGCAGGAGGCTGAAAAAAGGGGGCGGGGCGAAGCGTGGCACATGCGACAAAAGGATACACTTTAGAATTTGTTGCTCGCGTGCTTTTTTGTTAATGTTTTAATTAATTTGGAAAATAAACGCGCTTTGGCATCGCCAGATTACCAAAAGTTCCCAACAAGCAGTAAAAAAAAACTCCAAGCCAAACAATAACACGAGTGTTCCGCTTGTTCCGGGTGAAAGTGGGGGAAAACGGAGAGGGAGGGGGGGGGGGGGGCGTTGGCTTTTGGTTATGGTGGGTGCTATTCAGCTGTGTAACTGAGTATCTGTGCAGTCGTATCTGTGTGCAAAACAGATTTCGAGCAGACAGCGTACAAATAAGCTTTTGCAACAACTTTGATGCTGCTGCTGCTGCTGTTGCTGTTGCTGCTGTTGCTGGCCGCAACAGAAACAACTAAGAGTGGCGTCGTTAAGAGTACTGCACTAAGACATACCCTGTACCAAAGTGTGTTCATTTATTTTTCTTATTTCTTATATTTTATATGTGATAAGCATAGAATCTGTGAAATAAATGAGTTTTGTTTTTTGTTTCTTTTTTAATTACATTATTCAACAAATTCTGATCTTGTTATATCAATAATTTCTGGCTTTCTATAACCTAAATTTCATTAAGTTATTTCTTATTGTCTGCATTTATCACCTCGCTTCAAGCGCTTTTTACAGGGTATAAAGAACTCATTGCACTTTAAATTGAAATCAGCGCGCGGCAACCGAAGAGGTCACATGCAGCAGCCACCAGGCACAAATAACACATACAACACACCCAACACACACACACACATTTCTCCCCTTCCCTTAGCTAGTTGATTTTTTGACTCGTTTGTTTTCGCTTTTTTTCGCGCATTTTGCGGTTGACAGTTGACACAGTGCATCGAGAAGCATCCGAGCTCCAGACTGGTGGAGAACTCCACAGCTATGCTTTCCACCCCCCCCCCCCCTCCTCTCTCTTTTTCTCTCTCGCACTCACCCCCTACAATTCTCTGGCAATTGGTTTTTGGTAAATTTTACAATGTTTAAGCTAAAATGCGGCCATTAAAATGCGCTTTTGGCTCGACTTTTCATTCGTCGCTCATTTCAATTGCGCATTTTAAAACGGCAATTTGGTATCGGTTTTAAATATTTAAACGTTGCATTTGTTGTTCAGCGTTAATTGAAGTCAAACCAGACTGCACAATTAGCCCAAACACAGCCAAAATAAATGCAAACACAAAAAACTTTTAAACAAATGAGAACGAGGCAAGCTTCAATAAATTATTTAAGCTGCAACTATTTTAGAATTCTAGTATAGTAGATGACTTCAATAACATTTGATTTATAAAAATATTTCGATTGATATTATTGATTGAGTTAGCAAAGTTTGCCCTTCGTTTTGGATCATTAATTACACAATTCTTTTGTAGATTTCTAAAGTTATCGAAATGTATGCATAGAGGATTTTCACCAATTTTTCAAATACAAAATTTAAGCAGCTGTTGGCCAACGCAATCCATTGAAATAATGCCCACCTACTGACCATAAACCAGATACAAATCAATACAAATACAGACAGAAACTTTCACCCTCGAATGTGGCAGCCACAAAATGGAAACAGAAACAGAAACCGAAACCGAAACTGGTTCGCCAATATTTCTCATATTACCTCATGCCGAGATAAAGACTTCATTATGGACTGAAATTTAAAAACCGTAATCAATGCAAACAACGGTTTGTGTTGAACCCCTAGAAAAAAAACTGATTAATGTGCATTAAAAACGCTATCTTCAAACAAATTATTTAACAACAACTCAAAATCAAAGCAAACGAGTTTTAATTGTATTTTGTGTTTTTTTTTTTTTGTTCATTTTTGGCGTTGAAGTGAAATGGCGTGACGCCCACATTTAAATTCAAATAGTGGCCAAAAATGCGGGTCAAGTGGTTTCTACATTTAAAATCCGCCACAATTGAAATTAGACAACAAAAGATTCGAGTAAAAGTCAACACAAAATAATTTCAGAAATTGGTAAATATTTTTAATTTATTAAATTGAATATTGATTGCAAATGCAAGTTGATTTAAACTTATATTCAATAAGTTTGCCTCGACCATGCCCCCAAATGAAAAAGTTTATGCCAATGCCACACGCCCCTCTTTCGAGTTCAGTTCGAATGCACAAATGCAAAAGCCGCACAACAAAAACCAGTCAAAAGCAAACAAAAACAACAACAACGATAGCAACAGCAAGTAGAAGAAGAAGAATGGCAACAAACAACAACAAAAAACAGTCTCCGATGTTTAGCCATAACATAAATTATGGACTTTTGTTTAAAACCACAGTCGCCGCAGAAAAAAAAGGGGCAAAAATAATAAATACAAATAAAATACGAAAACCGAAATAAAATCAAATGAAAACGAGCTGAAGAGCAAAGCTAGCCTGGCTGCAGAATACTCTGTCTTTGTAAAAGTTGTGAAAGTTAAAGATTCTTAGTTTATCTTTGGTAAATTTGTATATAAGTTTGAAATCTGTAGCATGCAGGTTAAAATTGGAACTAATACACCCCATTTACCATTTATTGAACAGATTATGAAGTACACAGAAGAAGAGGTAAGCGCCCGTTTAGAGACAGGGCTAAGAAGAATCGACGGGGAGGGAGAGAGTATTGATATCAGCATATTGTTTATTTGCATTCACGTATATTTATATATGTATTTATTTATATGCTTATTTACAAATTATGCTCATCTGGTCGCGGCCCCAGACTCTGGCCTATTGTATTTTATATTTTGTAAAACGAGAGAGAGAAAAACAATATAATAATAATTCTCGTAATTCGCATTTGTTTGCGAGCGGCTTTTGTGCGAAATGTCTGATGCCTGAATCCACAATGAGCCGGTTGGACTTGGGCTTTTGGGCTTTGTTCTCGGCCCAAATGGCATTGAACTGTGATGGCCCGGGCCGGGCCGGGCCAGGCCAAAAGAGAAAGAGGCTGAAAACGTTGCCAAGTTTTGAGTCTCGAGCTTGTTTGGGGCGATAATTTTCTCAGCGCTCAAGGCCAGTGCCAAAGCAGTTAAGAAACTTATTAAAGCCATTTTGGCACAAACCAAAAAACGCTAATTGCACTGGCACAATTTGGCCAAGAAACAAGTTTTGGCTGATAATAATTTCTTGGCATTAAGATTGGGGACTTTGGATTTATGTTTTAGATTTAGATTTGGGTTTCGGTTTCGGTTTGTGTGTCAATCGGCAGCTAATGGCCGAGAGACACAAATCCAAATGTAATTCGATTTGGCAGCCAAGTGAGGAGAATTCAATAAGCCGGCGCAACAGTTTGTCAAAGAGTTGTCTTTGCCCTTTGGCATTGGCCACCCTCTCTCTCTCTCTCTCACTCTCTGTCCTTGTTTAGGTGACTCCTTCTCTCTATCTCGCTTTTTCTGTGGCAACTTGTTTTGGGTCTCGTGTCTCGCTGCGTTTTCTATTTGCTGCTGTTTCTGCATTTTGCCGGCTCATTGCAACTTGGCCCGAATGCATTTTCTATACAAACAAACGGCACAACAATAACAGCAACAACAGCAGCAGCATCAGCAGCCACCGCAGCAGACAGCCGCAATTTGGTTTTATGCTTAAAGCAGCCGCTTCGCACAGTGGTCCCAACTTGTTTAAAGTGACAACAAAAAGAAGAAACTTAATACAAAATTGTTCCCTACAATAGCAAAAGAGATTTGTGTAAAAATTAGAAATGGATTAATCTTCAAATAATATATAAAGAAAATTTCTTTAAGGCAATTCTCAAGTGTTTTTTTGTTTATACTTTTCCCTTCTTTTTTTATCTATATATATCTATATTTTTGATAGAGTTCTTAACCACTGTGCGATGCGCTGTGGCTTTGCTTTGCTGGCGTTGTCGTCTGCATTTGGCTCTGCACTTGGACAACGACAACAACAATTTTGCTTTATTGGCTTTATTGACTTTTGTTAAGTTCTCGTTTCGCTTCGTTTCGTTTGGTTTCGTATCTTTTTTTATATTTTGGCCTTACAGCGGCGAGTATCTGTGGGATGCGGTCGGTTGCTAGTCTCTAGTGCCAAAGCCGACAAGTTATTTAGCTGTTTTTTTTCATCTTCTACTGCTGCTGCTGTTGTGGTTGTGGTTGTTGCTGTGTTTGTTCCCTTATAAAAATAAATAAAGCCAACACCGCCAAATCAGTGAAAGAGCGGGCGGTGCACTCCAGACTTTAAGCCACGAGACTGGCCAGGACCAGGCAGAGAAGAAAAAAAAAAACAACAAGACAAGAAAACAAAACTGGAAAGTTGTTTGGTCAGTTCGTTCAGAGTGTTTTTGGTGGCAGCTAGCGCCTTCAAAAGGTGCAGGCTGTGATTGTGATTTTAGCCATTAACTATATATAGAGAGAGAAAGATATATAGAAAATCGCTCAATTGTGTGGCAGGTTAAACTCAAAAGTTAGCTGTAAATGTGATCTAGACAAAAAGTGCTAGACAAAAAGTGTGTCAACTGGAGATGCGTGCAGTAGCAAATGTTGCAAGCGGCCAAACAGGCTGCTAAAGTGTGAGATACACACAAACACACACACATATACACACTCACAACAAACAGAGATCTCGCAGCGCGTTCTGCAACTCGAAACTTGGTTGGTTTTGGTTTTCCGTTTGTTGTTGTTGTTGTTGCTGTTATTGTTGTTGTTGTTTCGGGTGAAATCTGGTTTTCAGTTGCTTAAGCTGGCTTTATTTTTTTTGCATTTGCATTTTGAGAGTTGAATCATCGATCGATTCCAGGCGCGTATCTTGCAGATACTTTCCGCTCGCTGCCCCGCATGCAAATTTGAGTGTTGTTTTTTTTCTTCAGTTTTTTTTGTTGTTGGGTCTTTGGACTCCCCGAGAACCGGTTTAGCCGATTTTTCAGTGTCAGGCTTCCACAAGTCGGCGTCGTGTCGTCGGCGCAATTAGCCAAAGTGCCATAATTAATATGAAATACACGCATCTAATGATCTTAACTGAATTACGTTTTTGATTTACGACACGCGGCCTTTAAGCCAAATTTATGTGCGCACTTCAATTTTAACCTCCAGCCACGAAATGCGAAAGTGAAAGTGGCCAAAAACTTGCACTTCACACAAAAACATCTACACACACACACTCACACACAGACACACACTCGAACAGCTGTCAGCGCTAAGCTTAACTCAAACTTCGTCTAAGTATCTGTATCTGTATCTGCAGCTAAAGATGTCTTTGTATCTGTATCTTTGTCTTTGTATTTGTATCTTTTTTTTGTTTCTTTTGCTGTTTAAGTGATTTTATTACTGGGCACACTGTGTTTTCTTTGCTCTTTTGTTTCGCATGCTTCAAAATCAAAATTAAATCCTATGAAAATCAACTTAAAGTGTGTTTTAGGCATGTGTGCTTGACCTGTAGATACCCTGTAAACCTACTTTTGTAAATTAATTAAAAGTAAACAAGTTTAAAGAAGTTTAAATCATACGCATCTTTTTAACTTAGAGTCTGATTCTTGTTAAAAGCTCTGAGGTGTAAAGATCGTATTAAATTCTCCAATTTCATTTTGGATTCGTCGTTCCCCTTTGAAAGGGGAGAATAGGATACTTCTAAACTGATTTCAACTACCAATATGCCCTCATTCACACATTTTTTAATGGCTACAGGGTATTTTTGAAAAACAACAAACCGACGATTTATACGTAGCTGGGGCAACGTGAGTTCAGCATCACGTTTCCTTTTTTATTGCCTGCTGTTTTTTATTTTCGTATTTTATTTTTATTAAGTATCGCAGTTGTTTCTGTTGTTGTTTTCATTTGGGGCTGTTGTAATTTTGTTGTTGTTGCTGTTGTTGTTATTTAATGATTTAAAGATTATGCACGCTCTGCCGGCCAAAAACGGACAGAGGGACAAACGGAACGGACAGAGGGACAAACGTCTGCCCTTTTACACAAAAAGCCCAACTTCAGTTTTCAACTCCTGACAAAACTTTCGCTTTTTTACACCTTTTCAACGTCTGCTCTCTGGCAAAAAAAAAAAAATAAAAGTAAATCCCAGCCAAAAAAGAAAAAAAAAAGAATTGTGTAAGAGCATGTTAATTTGAAGCGAAGGTTGAAGGCGTTAAAATTGCAGATAAAACCGCGGTTTGCCGGCTTCAGATCCGTTTGCCGGGATTGGACCCAGATAACGGTTCACTTTTGGGGGCGTACTCTTTGTGTGTGTGTGTTGGGGTCTATTAAGCTGTAACACCTAATGCCCAGATAAGAATTGTATTTAGGTCTAAGGGCATTTAAGTGAATCATTACTTAAAGTAAATAATGCATTAGCTACTTAAAGTAGGGCAGAGAATATTGTTTGTTTGAATCTGAATTTAACCCTCTTTTAATGCACTTCAACTTATAAATATGCTATAATTATAAGTAATCAAAGCTTGAACTTTGACAGCAATAACAAATTTGCATTCAAATGTATTTTAAACAATGCAATTTTGTAGAATAGATAAAGCAACAATTAAAATTGTGAGAAACACGATTCTGGTGCTCTTAACTCGACAAATGTCAAATGTATATATATATATATATATATATATTTATATATATATATAAAGAGAGACAATTCTGAGTCAGGCGCATCCAGCCACAGGTACAGTAAAGATACAACAGGAGAAAATATAGATACAAAAAATAAAAACAACATTTTGTGCAGTCATGAGAAAAACTGGTTCTTCGATTCTCGACCGACTATAGATAAATATTTATAGTAATAAATGCGTGGGAAAAATACGAAAAAAAAACAAAAACAGCTCTATGGCATATAGCCTTATATATATATATCTATTCAACTCTCTCGCTCGCACTCATTGGCTCTCTATCTGTCTTTTTCTTGGAAGCGCAAGTACAATAAAAATCGCCAGTCAGCGAGTGAGAACAAAAGGCGCACAACAAAGCACACACAAAGCACACACACTCTTTTTGGTACCTGGGCAAAACTGTGATTTAAGATCTGCAATTAGAGATAAAGCGAAACTCATTATAATCAAAATGAGTTATAGAAGCGACAGAGACACAAAAGCTTAACAACAATACAAAATATACACTGTGCACGAATTTAGGTAAATTGCTTGTCAATTTAAGGAAACGCCTTTTATTTGGGTAAAGCTTAAACATCGTAAACTTATACTTAAGTCTTAGTCAAAAGGAAAACTTTAAAGCAAATAGAATCTTTTGAAATTTAAAACGAACAACCTTTTTTTGTACGGTGCAACAACAACAACAACAACAACGACAATAACAATAATGACTACGCGAACTCTTGGCAACAACTTTAAATTAGAGCTCATGTTTATGTTTTCTATTTCTGGGAAACGCTGTCAACTCGACGAGATTAATATTTCACCAAAACAAGCTGAAGCCTCTGTGTGTTGGCCCTGTTTCTAGGCTGGGCTCAAATCATGCAAGAAATTTGTTACTGACATTAAAATTACCATCATTATAATGTCCGTCTGTGAAGCAGGAAGACACATGGCCAACGAAAGCCGCACAAAAAAAAAGGCAAAAAGCGATGTGCGGTAATAGAAAATGTCGAAATAGACATGAGCAACAGCAACAACAACAACAACGACAACACCAACAACAACAGCAACAGCTTCAAAAGTGGAGGCAAAAACTAAAGGCAAACATGAAACATGATGAAGTGAGAAGTTTCTAACAATAAATGGTAGCACGCAAGCCATACCCTGTAGCTATAAATGGAAACTAGATACAAGTATAAGATACAAATGTCTTTAAATCAAAGCAAAGGCAAACTATGTCACCTCAAACTTTTTAAAGTCAGCTCTCAGTTGGCACATACTACCCCATGGTCACCCGCATTTACAGGGCATACGCCTGTAACACGAGCGCTTGAATGGAAATGAAAATGGGGATTGAAGTGATCGATGATGCCAGAGGTGAGAGTTGAATCCAAAGCCGAAGCCAAACATGAAGCCAAAGCTGAAAGCTGAAACAAATACAAATAGTTCCACAACTGGAAGTGTGGCCTGGAATGGAATGGATTGGAATCGAATGGAACTCACCTGCGCATGATGGGCAGCGGCAACGTGAAGCGTCCGTCCGGCAGCGGCAACGGCACCGTCGAGATCACGGGCGTCAGCACGGGCACGGGCACGGGCATGGGCACTGGGGGCGGCAGCGGGGGAGGCGGCGGCGGAGCGGCTGTTGCTGCTGCTGCTGTTGTGGCCGGGGGCGGTGGGGGCGGTCCGCCCGCGGGCAGGGCGCTGTACGGCGGCGGGTAATGGCTGCTGTGCAGAATGTCCGGCAGCAGAGCGCGTGCGAGGCCCAAAGCCGCCGGATGCGGATGCGGATGCGGATGCGGATGAGTGTGCGGATGGGGATGGGGATGGTGCAGGTGGGGCGGCGGATGACGACGCGCATGATGCGGTGGCAGCTGTGGTAGCTGCTGCTGTTGTTGCTGCCGACGTTCGCGACGTTCGCGGCGACGTTGCTCGCGTGTCCGCAATTGTTGTTGCTGCTGCTGCTGTTGCTGTTGCAATTGTTGCTGCTGCTGCTGCGTGGTGTTGTTGTTATTGTTATTGTTGTTGCTGTTGCTTAGATCATCGGTTTGGCATTCGGTTGAGGTGAAAGTGCGTGTGGGCGTAGGCGTTGGCGTAGGCGTGGCATTGACATTGATTACTTTGACACTATTATCAGCACTGGACACATTCACATTATTATTATTGAGATTAGAATTATGATTATTGTGGCTGCTGTTGTTGCTGACACTGGCACTTGCAACATGTTGCACATCCACACTCGTATTATTATTATTAATATTATTATTATTAATATTTAGCTTATTTTGTACACTTGCACTAAACACTTTGGCTGCTGGCACACAATTATTAATTGCAACAATGCTGTTGTTGTTGTTGTTGTTGCTGTTGTTGCTGTTATTACTGTAATTGCAGTTTACAACACAAACACCATTGTTGTTGTTGACAATGCTCGACTCTTGTGTCGCTGTTGTTGTTGTCGTCACTGTGGCTGTTGCTGTTGCCGTTTTGCTTGTGGGCGACGCGACACAAACCTGATTACCGTTGTTAGTACCGTTATTGTTGTTGTTCACTTGTATCGTTAGACTTGGCTGACGCTGACAGGACTTTGTTGCTGCTGGCAAAATCGCAATGTTGCTGATGCTTTTGGCCTTGTTGATGTTGTCGCTGTTGGCGTTGCTGTTAAGAAAGACGCTGCTGCTGTTGTTGTTGCCGCTACCTGCAACTGTTGCTGCTGCTGCTGCGGCTGCAGTTTGTGTTGCTGCCGTTGCTGTTTGTGGCGGCGGCTGCGGCGGCGACTCTGCAGCCACATTTAACCGCATCGTATCGCTATCGTTATCGATATCGATGTCGTCGCTGTCGTTCTTGTTATCGCTGTCGTTGTCGTTTTGCGCCTGGCTCAGGCGATGCTCGATGAGACTTTCACTCGCGCGAAACTCGGCATACAAACGTTCGAGCTCTGCCAAACATTTGTTGGGCCGCAGCGCGTCGCTGCTGCTGCTGTTGGCGCTGCTACACGCGTTGTAGTTGTAGCGCCCCCGCGACAACCACGACGTCAATGTGTTAATGTTGTTGTTATTGTTGTTTTTGTTATTACTGCTACGCGCGCCTGTTGTGCTCGCGCCGAACGAACTCGAGAGACTGATCGTCGTTGAGCGAAACTCGCATGAGCCACCACTGGTCGCTGCCGACGTCGCTGCTGCTCTCTCAGCTGCTGCCGCGTGCTCTCTTTGACTCCGACTGCGACTGCGACTGCGACTGCAACTGCGGCTGAGCGTGCGATTGGGTGCTGCTGCAGCACAGGAAACAGGTTGATTGACCTGCACTGCAGCTGCGACTGCGACTGCAGCTGCGACGACTCCGTCTTCAACTTCTGCTGCGCCTGTTTCCTCGATTGCTCTTTTCGTTTTTGCCATTTCTTGTTCATCATCGTCGTCGTCGTCGTCGCCGTCGCCGTCGCCGTCGTCTTTGTCGCCGTTTTCATTGATAATGCAATTCGCTGCGCTGTCGGTATGCTTCTCTGCACTTTGTTGTGATCTCGCCTTCGTCGCTGTTGGCTTTTGTTTCAGACTCGTTGTTGCCGTTTCTGTGTCGTTTGTTGCTGGCGTAAACAATGCGCAGTTCTGCAAAGAGCAATACCATAAAAAAGAGAAAGAAAGAAGGAGAGAGACCGACGTCAGCTTTGCATTAGCGAAATGACAAGATTTAAGTTTCAAGCGCTAATTAATGTTAATTGCAGAGGGATTAGCCGATGGCTAAAAACAAAAACAAAAAACGACAAAACAAAAGGTGACAGCAGCCACAACACAGGGCCAACCAACTAAGGACGACGACAGGCGCATAAATGTGCGCTTAATTGAATTAATTAAGCCAACGCATAAACATAAAATCGTCACAAGTAATTGTTGTTGCTGCCTGCCTGGCGTCTGCATGTTTGCTGATAAAGTTATTGTTGTTGTGGCTGCATGACTTACTCTCACCAGCGCTTGCCATCTCTCCCTCTCTCTTTCCGACTGCTCACTAATACGCACACAGGCCACTGGCTTAACGATAGAGATGTGCGTTTAGCTTTAGAGATGAGCGCTTGGCTTGCTTTTTAGTGTGTTATTTGCCAGTTGTTTTTATGAATTACAAAAAAGTGATAAAAATCATTAACAGCAAATAGCCATTTTTATTTTAAAGCTTTGTTTTAACTATAATTTATATGCAGGCTTTTGCTCATCTCTAATATGTACGCAGATGCCATCCGAATTATGTGTGTGTGTGTGGGTTCTAATTATGTTACGCTGTGTTACTTGCATTAATTACGTCACAGAAATATAATGTGATTTACTGTTAGCTGAACTGCTGCTGCTGCTGCTGACTTATTGTTCTAGCTTGTTGTTGCTGCTGTTGTTGTTGTTGTTATAACTGCGCTTGCTGCTGATTGCTGCAATCGTTGTGGGTCACCCCAAAAAGCTCCAAAACTAACGGTACTTCAGTTGCATGTCAATTTTCGTGATAAATGCTTTGTATGTATTATTTTCTTTTTTAAGTTTTACTACTAATTGTGTGGCAAGAAAGAGAGAGAGAGAGAGGGCGAATTTGTTTCTTAACCCTTGGCTTCTCTTTTGCCCGCAGACAACAACCCCTTGGCGACAACCCTGCACTGGCCACATGTGTGGCACGTCTAGCTGGCCAGGGGGCATGTGGCGTGTGACATGTGTGCCACACAAAAACCGACGCAATCCAATGTATGTCATTTTACTCATTTTTTATTATTGTTCTCTGTGCGGTCAATTTTCCATTTCGCTGACGCAGCAACAACAAAACAAATTATGATAGAAGTCGAGAGATATAAATTTAAATGCATATTTACGAGTCTTTTGTAGGCGTTCGTCCCAGCGGCAACATAACGGCAACCCGTACTTCCCTACACCCACACCCTATACTTCACTCTCCACTTGAGTCGATACCGATACCAATTATGGCTGGCTCGGAGGCGACATCTGGCGCGCTCTCTTATCGGAAGAGTCGCGCCACTCGAGGGCCTAAGTGAAACATTAGCCCTTATCGAACGCAGTAGCTGCCACCAACGGGGAGGTCGTCGATAATGGAGCGCCTTCAATCCCAAGCCCCAACCCCCAAAGCCCCCAACCCCCAACCCGCCACTCGCATCAGCCTTGACATGAAATTTGATGGCGCCACATTAGGAGTCCAAGTGTGCGTGAGGCAGCAGCAGTTGGGCCAAGGTGACAATTTTACGAGGCAGACAACAGACTTGCCGCACACACACACACACACACCCATTAAATGACAACAGCTGCAACATATGCCAACCACTTAGCTTCTGTGCTGGGATCATTCTTCGCTTTTAACTTGCTGGTATTCATTTTTGAGATCGAGGTGGATTACTCAAAAATAAATCTAGTTAATAACTAGGCTAATAGTAATAAACTGAGTCGCGAGGTAAAAGAAAAGTAAAAGAATTGTTAAATCAAACTAAAATGATAACAATTGTTATGTTTCTCTTGCAATTATCGATAACTATCGATAAGCTGCCTCTGTGTTGTTTAAGCAAGATAACAACGAGGTTCGAATATAAACAAAAGTCAAAGAATAAATAAAACTAAAATAATTAAAATTGTTGTTTCTCTTGCAGTTATCGATAATTATCGATAAGCTATCTTTCTCTCTCAACTCACCTGCGATATATAATCGTCCGTGAAGGAGCGCACCAAACGCCCAGCGGGAACATTTGCCGTTAGTTTGTGTGGATCATCATCGACATTATCACGATGATCGTTGGTTGTTGTTGTAGTTGCTGTTGCTGCTGCTGCTGGGGATCGTTGCGATCTATCACATTGTAGACTGTTCGGCTGGACGGGAGCCAAGCTTGCCCTGGCCGCACCCACGCCGGAGACACGCGGCTCGTAGAGAGACTCGTACGAGGGCGGCTCCTTGATGGCCGTGGCCGCCGAGGAACACCATTGGGTGAGTGTGTGCGCCGGACTGCCGTAGTACGAGGGCAGCGAGTAGCGGTTGCTGCGACTCGTCTTGGCCGCCTCGAAGGCTAAACTGAAAGTGGGTAAAGGCACGGGCTGAAGAACGGCTACGGCTGCGGCTGCGGCGACGCTTGTGGCAAGTGGCGCAAGTGGTGGCAGGTGATGACTGCTTGCCTCGTAGCTGCTGTGCGACTTGTGCAACTTGCGATTGAGCCGCTCGTCGTCGTCCTCCTCGGCGCGCTCGTAGGGCGTCCAGAGCATCGAGGAGAGCGCCGCCTCAACGTCCGGCGGTCGCTGCTGGCGCTGCGTGGGCGTGGCCAACGCCCCCAGGCTGCTCGTATTGCGTTCCATCGTCGACGTGGACATGCCGTGTGCCGTCGGCACATCGCTCACTCGTTGGGCTCCCAGCTGCGGTGTTGTTGGCGACAATGCGTCTCAGTTGGCCGCATGCTGAGCCGCCTCGCTGTGGCGTCTCCTGCAAGGCATAAGCAAAATTCGAACTGTAAATTGCTGTCATGCCGGGCGAAACTTTTGGCCAGACAAATTAAACGCTTAGCAAATGCCCCAAATCCAACTTTTGCGGGCCCTTTTATTTTCCAATTTGATAAATTGCGATTAAAGCATTTAAAATCTCAAAGAAAAACGAAAAAAGGACACAACCAGAAACAGCTATACTTAGAAAGCCGCAACTTAAATACCCTTTCTTAAAGCCTTAAAAGTTCGATAGGGATCTATATGATATGGAGTTGATATCTGAGGAGGATATATACATGGAAACAAAAAAAGAACAATTGTTCCTATTAGAGCTATATGATATTTTTGTATGGTAATAAAAATATTTTTCAGAATTGTTAGAAATTATGTAATATCTTTAATTGATAAATTCAATAATATCTTAATAGACAAGAAAATTTTTCTAACATAAAAAATCTTCTTAACCAATTGTTCCCATGGCAGCTATATGATATAGTAATTGGATGCGGTCAACTTAATCATATATTCTCTATAGAACAAAAAAATATCCTTTGCAAAGTTTCATAACGTTGCCTATTAAATTGAGTGAAGTCCCCGATTTAAACACATTAATTCATATATACTATATAGAGACGCATTCTAGTCCTTCTAAGCTTTATGACACCACTAGCCAGAAAAGGATCTCAAACGAAACGAAATACGAAATACGCCAAGAGACACGAAACATGAAAAACAAGCTTCCGTTTTGTGGGCAAAATATATGCAGAAAAGTTTGCGACGCAAAACTTTTTGGCAGCCTCCTTTTGCTGGCCCAAAGGCAGACCCGAAAAAACTTTGCCACACACACACACACACACACATAGACAGTTACTGTGAGATAGTTGGTATATAGGCTGGAGGAGACGACTGCGTCTGATTCGGTTATTCGCATTAGAAAGACGCTTTTTGGCCAAGTTTAAAGTTGACTGCCAATTCGGGCATAGAGAAAACGGCAACTAAACGGGCCAGACATTGAAACGGAAATGGTTGCCCATAGACGTCACTTGAAGCCATTGGGTGCCATCGTTCCAGTGGCCGTTGCCGTTGTTGTAGCTGCAATTGTTGTTGCCAGCAACATTTACTGCAAACAGACACCAAAAGCTGGCAAGCAACGTTTATGCGTGGCTTACCATGATAATGTTGATGGACTTAAGCGAAAATAGTGATTAAATGAAAAATAATCTAACATTATTTTTAAACTTAAATATGATCCAACGAAGTATTACTTTAAAATAATTCATATACAAGATTTTGAAAAACTTTAAAGCCAATCATGATACAGATCTAGGAGCATTATGTTACTTTAACTAAATCAGACTCCTCTTGCTTTATCCCGTTAAGGATCAGCGCAGGAACCTTTTGGCAATGAACTTGTTGTTGTTTGGCTGACGCTCAAGTTTTATGTGTTGCATATCCTGAGGCGCTTTGCTGCTCTAATTTTTTTCTATTCGCCATTTATTTCTTGCTTTTGCTGTGGCCTTTTCTTTGACTTGGTTTTTCTCTTTTTTAAGTTTGCCGCTGTTTTTGTTATGCTTAAATAAAGATTTGTGTTAGTGTGTGCAATTGTTGCTTTTGTTGTTGTTGTTGTTGGGGCACTTTCGTTGTGTTTGCTCAGCACAAGTTTTATGTGCATTGCTGGCCTTCATTGTTGTCATCTGCCATTGTTGTCGTCGGTTGGCCAAAATGAAGAAAGGAGCCAAACACAAAAGGCGGCCACGTTGAAAGCCCAGCACACAAATTAATATGTGCAACAATTGAGAGCGAGTGTGTGTGCGAGTGTGTGTGCGAGTGTGTGTGTGGGTGTAAAAAACTTGTTATATGCATGTTACCTACTTTTGTGAGCTTTTAATTAACAACAAGTTTGCGCCTCGCACAATCCAAACAAAGTGCCGCAAAGCCAAAACCAAAGCCAGAGCCTTGAAATTTTCACAATTTTCGCACACGGGCCTTGCGCGCGTTTTCTTTGTGTGCCATATATAGGAAAATGTATATATGCATACGTATATAAAAAAAAAATAGACCGAGCTTTAAATAATGCATTATGAAATGTGGCCTGGCTTTGGCCGGAGCTGAAATACAGATTATAAAGCCTTTAAGACTGCTTTCTGTAGGGAATTGATATAAATTTAATTAAGAATTAAGCGGGCTTATACACTTAGAGAATAGCGTGGCTGGAAGTTGTTGGATTTATATTGTTTAAATTAAAGTGAAAGACTTAAACAGGATATTTCATTCTAAGCTGAATAATACTTGAACTTCTTTTTAGAACAAGAAAAATGAATTACGTGAAACCACATCGACTAATCTATTAAAACCTCTTCCCTGTCAACGAGATTCCCACACACACACACACACATACAAACATTTTTAAAGAAAATGTTACACGATTTTCCGCTTGCTGCAAAAAATGTTTCAACAATTTCAACAAGCGTCGCAATTTGCGAGGGAAAACTTCGTGAAATTAATGCTGTAAATCATAAAAGCAAATAAATAGAAACGGCAAGTGGGCAAAAAAAAAGTAAAAGAAAAGAAAATCAAATACAAATATTGTGCGGCAAGGTGGTGGAAAAGTGGGGGAAACGTCACGCAAATGAACGAAGAAAAAAAAATAGGAAAAAATATTCCTCTCGCGGAAATTCAATGAAATTATATTTTCAGCAGCGAGCGAAGTATTTTATTTTATTTATTTTGAGTTTGCATTTTCTTTTTTATTTATGCTCATTTTATATTTTTATATTTATTTGACTAGACGTGCGTCTGTCAATCAGACAGCGGCAACGTTGTTGTCCAGGAGAAAAACTTTTTGCCGCCAGGGAAAAAAGTTGCCGCGTTGCCATTGACAGCGTTTGTGCCACATCCTCTTTCTGTGTGTGTGTGTGTGTGTGTGTGTGTGGCAAATTTGCTGCCAGTATGTTTGTAATGCAAACAAACTTTATCTAATTAAAGGAACACGTGTTTCAGACTCCCTATCATGCCCCCTTCCTCTAGGTTTACCCCTATTCTGTCAACTGCTCAATGCGCAATCTTCATCTTGAACGACATCTTCAACGTCATCGTCATCGACATCGACATCTTCATCTTCATCTGAGCTGCTTTGCATTGATGACGCACTCCAAATGCCTTTTGATGTGACACGCCTCCAGCCCCGCCCCGCCCCCGCCCCTTGCTGCTGCTTATTTTGCATTTGCCGATTCGACATATTCGCAAGGCGAGTTCCTGTTCCTGTTTCCTCTGTGCCAAAGTGCTTTGCCCCTAGGCCTGTCCCCCCTCTCCCCTCCTCTCTACCTCGCTGTCTCTCCTATCTGCCCGTTCAACGTCTAGCTTCCTTACACTGAGCGAAAAGAGTCTACTATAAGTATATATGACGAGGTTTCTCAATAACATTTCCTAAAAATATTCGATTTAAAGAAAGTTATATTTGAATTGAACAGAAATTACGTCCTATTTTCTTTCAGTGCATTCGCTGCTGTCAACTGCTGTCAGATCTTGGGCGTCTGAGGACTGAGTCTGGTTGTGAGTTTTCGGGCTGCGAGTGTCGAGTGCCTTTTGAGTTGTTTGTCAATATGTAGACCATTATTCAATCAATATATTGACACACATTTCATTTGCCCAACCCCCCCTCCCCGTCCCCTGCCCGTTTTCCGCCCACCCCGTGAAAAGCCGGCCAAGTGCTAATCGCAAACAAAGTAGTTTTTGCTTGAGTTCCATTTCGATTTCATTTTGACGAGTTCGTTTTTCTTTGGGTTTCCACCACTCGTCCTCGACTCTTCGATTGATTCCTCGTCGCTTTGACACAGTTGTCTGCTTGCCCCAGGGACGCTCATTTCCGCTTAACTATTGTGCGTGGGCCTATGGAAAATGGGGAAAATGGCATTTGGAAAAAGCCCTCAAATTGAATTTGCACATGCGTCGCGTGTTTTTCTTTCTGCTTCGCCTTTCTTGCCGTATTTTCTTTGCCGTTTCGTGTGTTTTTTAATTTAATTCGACCCACTTGAAGGAAAACTTGAGCACTTTTCGCGTTCGCTGTAACTAAGACCAAGGCCGCTTTTCCAGTCAGAAGTCAATCGAAAAATCAACATCGCCCATCCAAACAGCGGCAGCCAAATCGCTTAAGCCATTTAGGCTTTGTTTACATGCGAAACGTAGATCCTTGCCAGCTACAGGACCCGCTCCTAATGGACACCCTCCCCAAGCGAAACAGAAAAATATTCGCTGCTGACAGATTTACTTCATGCTTAAACCTTCGGCTTGGTTTTACTATAAAGTTTATATAATAGAAATAATTTAATAATATTTATAATGTGCGTTCAATATACTATTAAGTTATTTTGTGCTTAGTTAATAAACAATTGCTGCTTTTTAAAAATACACAATTGCAAAATATTTTTAAGCATATGTTTGAGAAGAAAAGGATTTTTTATACAGGAAATAGTTTATCGAAGGATCTTTTCAAGTTAAAGATTTTAATACTGACCGAGAGAAAGAGGAAGGCAACTTAGTCAAACTCAACATCAATAATTATATACTTGCTATCTGTACTATATTCTATGCTAAAATAATAAAGGTAAAAGGCTTTTAGACGCAATATTCAATTAGAATTTTCAGTGGCTGTGGGCCAACAACTTCAACTGACTGCAATTAAGCAATTATAAACAAGCTGCCACCAAGGCAAAATGCGTCTAGTGGCAGCAACAGCAACTTACCTCAAAGTGCAGCTCTTTAAGGCAGCTTTAAGATGCTGCAGAAACTATTTTGTTTTGTTTGGTAACGTTTTTGTTTTTCTTTTTTGGTAGCTGCTCTTAACTTTCACTTGCAACGGCAGAGTCCGAAGAGTTGGCTTAATTATGCTAAAAGCAGGCAACAACTTTTGCACCTGCTAGCAAAATGAATATTTACACAGGACACACGAGGCGGCAAGGAGCCGAAGCAGGAGGATATGGAAAACGTGGCCGCTGTGGGACTAGTGCGTTGTCAATGTCAAAGCCATTAAGTGTGGCAAGTGGCGGCAAACACTCGTTAAGGCTGTGCGCGGCGGCTTGTTGCAGCTGCAACACACACACACTCGCAGACACTCGCACACACTCTCGCACACACCGGCACACAACAAGTTGAACGGTACGTATGCGTAATGTCACGTTTATTGCGGCAACAGCTTTTCACACACAATTTTCTCGTAAGCACGCGAATTTTTAACGGCGCTTTTCACATGGCGGCTGCTGCAGCGACGCGTACGAACTGACGACTGACAAAACCGAGCGACCCAGCTGCGAACTTGACTTTAATGGAAAGCCGCGAACAGAAACACAATAAGAAAAAACATAAAGCAACTCAACTCAACTTTTTGGTGAGTCGGCGCATTGTGTTGCACGTGCAACGGCGGCATATTCCAGTCGTTGCCACCGTGCGTGCTGGGAAATGTTTGTTTACATTTTGCATTGGCATCAGTTTGGCCTGCCATCAATTTTGTTTTGCCTACTTTCTCGGGGAAATGTGAAATATGACTTGCAATCTTTGGGCGGAAACCTCTTTCGGGTGTGTATAGCCTCTGCCTATCGCCTATCGAAATACATAAAAGTCAACATCAATTCAAGCTTTCAGTTTGCCATTCGCTCCCTTCCCCCCGCCTTGCGGCCCTTTCGTCCTTGCGCCTGCAGTTTAGCTGCAAAATTGAGCAACAAGCTTGTTAAAAATACGTGCAGAATATTAAGCAGACACCGCAACGAACACAAGCACACACACACAGACACACTCATGTGGCAAGTCCTGCTGCTTGCAGCTGCAACTTGAACATGCCACACGCCAGACTACGCCTCATACATATTTATAGAGTTCTTAGGTCTTTCGGCTTGCCCTGAATATTCTCACTAATTTGCTGCCAATTGAATTTAACTTCACCATATTGTTTAACTCTCTGACCTGACCTGCTATCAATCTGATAGTCAAGTCAGAGCTATTCAATGTTTAATATAATGTCTTACTTAGCTAGGCAAATAGGTTGAAAAAAATTATATAGTCTAATTTATAGACTTCAAACTCCGGTAACTTTGTCAAAACTTGCCCGATTTTGATGATCAAAGCCATTTTACCCATTGATTGTCGTCTAGAATCAATTGGCATTTAAAAATTAAACATTTTGAGAAAAAAAATATTTTAACATTTTTTTCGGAAAAAACCATGTACTCCCCCCTTGTGATTTTCGGAACAATTTTTTTTTTCAAAATTTAAAATCT
>SCDZ01000677.1:0-34061 GCA_004143845.1 Drosophila lacertosa | reverse complement strand
AGTGGTTTATTTTTCTGTAAAAAATCACTCAAAAATAACACATTTTTTGACTTGTAAACCTGCCAAATGCTTTCCGAGTTTACTCCTAGGAGTAGTACTAGACTTCAAACTGCTATAACTTTGTCAAAACTTGACCGATTTTTATAATCAAACCCATTTTAGCCATTGATTATTGTCTAGATTCAATATGCATTCTGAGAAATATTTTTTTATAACTTTTTATGGAAAATAAGCATAATATGCGTAGTTTAAACCTATCTCAAACGCTCTTCACAATACTTAGAGCACAAGTATTTTATTCATAATTATTATTATTATAATGCTCAAACTTTATTCGTTTTTTTGCATGCCTCGCAACCAAAAAAATTTAAGCTATAATCGGAAAGTTTGTTGTGTTGATTGTTGAGCATACTTTCTATTTAAAACTAGTTCAATTTGTTGACCACCTTGCACATTATCTTGCTTACTCACACACACACACACACCCAAACTCGCACACACAGTTTTGTATACTTTTTCATTGCAGTTGTTAAACAAATTGAAGTCGGCATAGCAAAATTTTTATTGGCAAAACTTTTTTAATTATCATTAATGAACATGAAGTGCGTTGTGTGTGGCATGTGCTGACCAAAGTAGCAACAACAACAGCAACAGGAGGCAACTTTCGCATTGCAATTATTTTAATGTTCAATGATGTTGCAGCTTGGCAGCCATCGCAATGATTTATGGCCAGGGACCTCTCTGAGAAGTTTGGCTTTGGATTGAGTTTAGAGGGCATGGATTTGGACTTGGGCTTGGCCCAGACACAGGCCATTCATTGTGTGAAAGTTGGCAGCACTGGCAATTAGACAGCGTCGTTTTGTGGGGAGGGGTCAAAGGGCAAGCTGATAGTCCATGAAAGAGCGTTTATGTCGAATGCATTATATAAGTGCTTATGTCCAAGTTTTATAAGGGGATTTGCTTTCCTCGCATCAACTGAAACTTGCAATTAGTGAAAACTGTTAAGCATAAGAATTAACTGGGTCTGAACATTCGTTTGGGGTAGTTTTTGTAACCCGAATTTTTTACATGCTATAAATTATGCATGTACAGCAATTTTCCATGATTTATATGCCAGCTTGAAAACAATTTGCGGCCTTTACCCCCGCGCTGTCGATAAGCAATTGGAATGCATAAAACACATCGATATCATATAATTTTAATACATAAACCGGGCAAAACAGAGCAAACAAACACGCATGAATACCTACACGAAATACACTCACACACACACACACACACACAGACTGGCAGGGTTTGCCCTATCTGTAAATGCCACACAATTGCAGTGCACTTGCCGCAAAAACCCCATTTTCCATTTGAGTTTTACAACCCCGGCCTTGCAATAGAAAACAGAAAGCGGAAACAGAAAACAGGCCGGCGCGCCCAAACAGGGACCCCAAAAAACAGCGGAAGCGGGCGCCCGAGCAGGGACCCCGAGCATTTATGACATATGGAGAATATAGACAGACCTTAGGCGGGGGGCGGGGTTGGGGTTGGGCAACCATTGAACCCCATTGGCACGCGCAGCAGCAAAAAAAAAGAATTGTAGGTTTTAAGCGATTTTGCAAGCGTGTGGCAACCACAACGCAGCCGCTAGCAGCAGCGACAGCAGTAACATCTACAGCTGCTGCTGCTGCTGCTGCTGCTGCTGCTGAGCACGTGTCGTGTTTTCTGAACACGCACGTTGCACGATTTCGAGGTGGATCGCTCAGGTGGCATAGGAAGCAAGTTTAAGAATTCAATTGAAAAAGAAGCTAAACTTGACTATAAGATAATCCAACTAGAAAGTAAAGAAAATCATTCTCAAACTTAATTTTCACAATCATATGCGATATATATTCATAGGTCAAACATTTAAGGAAGTAATGCCTTAAAAAAAATCTGTATAACTTAGAATGTGATTGATTTAAAAGTTTGCCATTTTTTGGCATTATTTTATATATAATATATATCTCCACATTAGTTTAATGATTAACCTTTAAGTGCTTGTTATCTTCGTATTAAAGTTAATTCTTTAAATGTTTGTTATTTGTTTAATGTATACTCTGAGCTATACTCAAGCTGGCAATATGGTAGCAGAAAACTTGTTTAACAAATATTAATATAAAAAATTTTCAATAAAAGAAATGCACAACACTCATACGATTCGAATATATACAACAGATGTATATATATAACAAATATACGTATATATATATATATATTTGTATTGTCTCATGTTTCCGTTATTGATAAAAGAACGTTCATCTCTAGCAGTGCGGAGGCCAAGTTTGTGTCTTTGATGGAAAGCCATTGTTGCCAGGTTGCCCGCAGCCGTAGCCGTAGTCCTTGCCGTAGCCGTAGAAGTTGCATGGCAAATGGCTGTATCTGAATCCGCAGCCACGCAACCTCATCCACACATCCTACGGGCCACACAGACCACGGTCGCATCCACACCTTACACGTCGCCTTTTATGAGAAGTCGTCGCAGGTAAACGCCGCGATGGCTGCCGTAAAATGGGGCACGCCAGAGGGGCGAGAAAATGAAAGCCAAGAATTGCAATAAAACATAAAATTGCTGACTTCAATTCGTTTGCCATTTGGGTTTCGTTTTCCCTTTTTATTTTTTTCTCTTTTTTTTTTGCGCACGCCGTGTTTTCCTCGCACAAATGTCTGGGGCATTGTGTGTGCTACACAAATGCGTATGTGTGTGTGTGTGTGCGTGTATGGGGGTGTTTGTGTGTGTGGATGCTGTGCGTGCTGCTGTTGGCTGTGTCAGGGCCAAGCTGCGACCGCGTTTTTTATATTTTATTAGGTTTTATTTGATTTACACTTGTTTTCCGCCTTTGAGGTCTTTGTGTTTGAGTGTGCGTGTGCCTGTGTGTAAGTGTGTGTGTGTGTGTGTGTGTGTGTGGGCGTAAGTGAACACTTGCTAGCAATCTGGGCAAGCAAGTGCAGCGCTTAGTCATCTCGTAAAGCGAGACATGATCTATGCACTGCAAGAAATAGTAAATATAGAGATTTCAACTAAACCAAGTTCAAGCTATTTATCAATGGGATTTTGTGTTGCAAGTTGGCAGCTTAAAAACTAGTTGGTAATAAATGCAGTACTTAAACTTGTTGAATGTTCTTTAATTTAAATGAAATGTAAGCTATGTGACAGCCTTTCACTTTACGATCCATTTGCAGTTTTCACAGCCCGAATTAAAACGCAGCTCGTTGCGCAAAGCTAAAGTACAATTAATTAAGCACACGGCCACTGCAGGAGTCCAAAAGGATTTTTAATTAAAATTTTGTCGAAGCAGCGCAAGTGCCTCTCTCTCTCTCTCTCTCTCTATCATTGATTGCTTTCTCGTTTGCACTTTGTTTCATTATTTCATTTTATGCCTGAGCTGCAATTGTAAGGCTTTCAATTTAAACCGAAAATTGGTAATTGCCAATATTGGGCCAGGTTGCAACTGCAATTGCCAATTGCCAATTGCCAAATTGGCCAACCAGTTTGGCCACCTGAGTTTTAGTTGGAGTTGAAAACCCTTTGGGCTGGCTTTTGTTCCTTCGTTGGCATTACCTTGACACACTGCGAGCGGCTTTTGGCACACATTTATACCCGGCTAAGCAAAGCGAGATAAGCTTTATTAGTTTATGCACACTGCGAATGCGGATGCAAATTTTGTGGCATAAAAAGCACTTAAAAAGCAGCTCATCAAAGCACTTGTGTCTGTGTGCGTGTATGTGTGTGCGTGTGCGTGTACGTGTGTGTGTGTGTGTGTGTATGTGTTTGTGTGGCTTTGAGAAATTCTAAAGCCTTTTGACCCCCGGGGCACAGTTTTGTTGAGCTGCCGAGTCGTAGTTGTTTATACACTTAGAAAATAGTAGAGGACATAAAGTTAATAGAAACTAAAAACTAAACTTTAGATCAAGCTCATTTCATGGTATTTTCTGCAAGTGCACTCGGGTTTGTTAGCCGAGGTGTTAATGAGTGCGATAAGCTCAAGATTAAAATATACATAATTTAACATGTTTGCCACTTGCCTCCGACTTTGCGGCTTTCAATGTGCCTCAATGTGGTGCAAGTGTTTGCCCAACTGCCCAACTGCAACCTCTCGAGCGTCAGGCCGGGCCGAGCCATTCAATAACAATAAATTCAGCTAACATATGTTTGTTCCGCACCAAATGCCCCAAAGCCCAAATGCCCCAAGCGGCAACTAACTTACGACCAACAATTTTGCAACAAGCAAATTCAAAGCTGACTTCGATTTTGGCAATCGAAACGAAACCAATCGATTTTAAAATATTCTCTAAAAATATATATATCTCTGAATGCAACTAACACCTTGCCAGAGCCTAATTGGCGTTAAAAGATTAAGTACCTGCGAGACTTACAAATACCCTAGATTCCACAAACATATTCCACATTTCTTCCCAATGTTTATTTACAGGGTATCAGTTTATGCATTCCACCCATTCAGCTATAAATGAGTTTTAAATAAAAATCTGACTGCGAATTAAAGTTTATCAATGGATTTACAGATAATTAATTTGGTGCAACTTTAGAACTAACTTAATGTGTGTGTTTTCCTTTAAGCTCGAGGCCAGGACAACAGTGGCCCTAAAGACAAAAACACCTTCACACGTCACACACACTCGCTCAGACACAGGAGGACTCGAAGGGATTAAGGTCAGAGCTATAAAACATGCAAAGCACTGGCGAACTGGCGAACTGGAGACTGCAATCCCTGTCTCGTAGTCCATCACAGAGACCAGGTTGCCCGGGCCAGAGAATGGGAGGGGGAAAGAGGACTCGCAGGCAGGCACGCCAGGACCCGGCGACACGAGCTCGTGCCAGGACTAACCTGGTCAGTTGGAGTTTTTTATTAGTTTTGCATACGGGCTCTTTCAAATAAATACAGTAGCCGCAAAAAATGTGTGTACACACAGAAATTGAGCCAAATGGCAAATAACAAAGCAGAGGACAAGAATAGAGAAAAAGAAATACAACAGAATAAGCTAGGAATGGGTTGAGGTAAAACAAAAAAATTCTACTCAAGATATCATTATTATTTATGACTATCATATTTATTATAATAGCAGCAATAGTTTGTCGAAAAGTTTTTCTATATGCACAACTGGATTAAGTTGCTCCAAATGTAGACTCAATCGGTCAATAAGACAGTGAATATTGTTAACAACTTCAATTTATGCAATGCATTAACTAAACCACATAACATATTTATTTAAGCCCTTAAGCTACAACTCTTAAGTTAGTCTTTTATCAATTCGGTTAAGTGTCTGCTAACAACTGGCGGCGACTGTGCAATGTGTTTGTTATACGAGAGACATAAGTTTACCGCACACTCAATTGGGTTGCGCATTCCGTCGGAAGCCCTTCGACTCGGCCATCGCCCATAAATATGCAACACTTTAGTGTTCCATTCCATTCCGTTCCGCTCCTGTTTGATGTTTTTGCGCAAGCAGAGCATATTTTAGACGGACACGGACACACACACTCTTTCATTCCCCTGTCATTTGCGGTCGCTCTGGTTTCCGGTTTACACACACACACACACTCGTACACACACACTCGCACACACACATGCATATGAAAGTGTGCGTGTTTAGTAGTTTTGGCTTGTCTGTTGTCCGTTTTAATCCCCATGTTAATAATATAAATGATGATTTATGGCTCTCCGC
Source organism: Drosophila lacertosa (assembly GCA_004143845.1). NCBI lineage: Eukaryota > Metazoa > Arthropoda > Insecta > Diptera > Drosophilidae > Drosophila > Drosophila lacertosa. The sequence goes on along the minus strand of SCDZ01000677.1, from coordinate 28,349 downwards.
GGGAAAGGAGCCGACGTCGCAGGCTCCACATGCGGTCAGCACAGAGGCGGCTTGGGGTGGATGGGCGTGGCCAAGGCGATGCTGCAGTCAAACGGCAAGCTGAATTATTGATCGAAGTTAAAGACATACATATATATTGCAGCCACATTCAACATAATTACCAATTATGCTTATTTGAAAGCAATACAAAAACAAAACCAGGCAAGCAAAAGATGAAGAAGAAGAGGAAAAACACAAACTCACGCATTTGTTTGTTTTTGCATTTGCTTTGATTATTTATGCATGCGACTGTGAATAGCAGAAATTGTTGTTCAGCGAAGACAATCAAAACAAGAGCCAAGAAACCAAGCCACAGCCCACCCCAGCCACCACGCCCACCGCCCACCCCCCACCTGGCCGCCCAGCTGGCAGCCAGCAAATATTTCAGACATTTGCCGGCACATTAAAATCGAATTTTGCATAGGAAAACAACATAAAAACAAGTCAAAAACAAGAAACTGACATCGACTGTAACCAACTGCGCAATACTCTGCACGCAGTTCAACACTTATTAATATGCTCCATGTGTACAGTGTATAAAAAGAAGCGAAGTCAACTTCGCGTGGAGCTGCGCATAAAAAGCCACAGGGCCTAGGTTTTGTGACCCACACAGCGGTAAGCCAAAACACCCCAAAAATCCAACCCCCCCACCCATACAAAATTTCCAGCCCCCTTTCGCCAAAAATTTATGCAAACGAATTAAATTGGCAGGCTGACTTGGCTGACTGGCAGGAAGCCAGCCAGGATCGCGGGAAGCCAGGACATCATGCTGATTGTGCCTGCCCGGCCAAAATATAATTATATTTTTAAATTTAAACATTAAATATTTACACACACACACATACACCTACACACACACACCTTTACAGTCATTTTATGGCACATAAAGCAATTTAGAGTTATCATTTGCGCGTGCTTCGAAATAAAGTCGCAAAAGGCAAAGGGCCATAAAAACCGTTAACTTTAGCAATTAGCCAGAATTGGGCTGCCATTTAAAAGCACGATCTGCAGGTGCTGTTGGTCGCTTTTTCGCGTATACTGTGTGTTCACTGTACCTCTGTAAAGTAGGCAAATGTCTTTGTCAAATTGAAAAGCGCACAACGATCATAATTCATGATTTCAGCCTTGAGTCAAATAGCAATACAGTCGCAGCAGTAGAAAGCCATCCAATATTTATCATTGTTTTAGCTGAGCGTGAAACGGAAACGGAAATGGAATGGGGCAGGCGAATAGGAATGGGAACGGGAATGGGAGGGAATGGCAATGGAACAATCGTCGCGTTGAACGTTAGAGGCAAAATACAAAATATGTTCAAATATTCACTTTTAAACAACAGCCTTGCTTCGCTTGCAGATACCCTTTAAAAGATAGCTTTTTGAGGATTAAATAGAAAAGCTTAGTTTGCGATGATAAATTTTAAATACTCTGCAGTAAGTTTAGAAACAGCTTTAAACGAATCTAGTTTTTATTTACTTTATATATAAAGTTCTGATTTATATTTCTAACCTCAATTTTTAAATAGAGAAAAAAAAATAGAGAAGTTTTCTTCTTTGCGTTACAAAAAGTGTACATAACTTTTAATACCCTGCGGCAAGGGTATGCAAAAATAAACTGTGCCACGCACATGACAACCAGTGGGCAGAGAGGAGGCAGTAGGAGGAGAGGCAAAGGGAGGGGGGGAGTCTAGCTTAAAAAGCGAATTGCCGGCGTTTGGCGTGAAATTTGCCAAGCAAAAAAAGAAAAATTATGAATGAGTAAATGCTTATTGTTCTTCTTTTTTTTGCATAGATATGAAAGGCCAACAACTGTGTTGTCTCTTTTCACCCACTCTCTCTCTCTCTCACACACATGCACAAACATATATTTTTCTTTTCCCATGCTCTTGCGACATTCAGCTAGCTTTCATTATTGCCAACATGAAAATATCCTTAGGGCAATGCATTTGCCTGTGGCGTGTGTGTGTGTCTGTATGTGTGTGTGTCTGTGTGTTTGTTATATCGCTGTCTTGACTTCCTGGGGAATTTGCTGCCTGCAGGCCGTGTTCCCCATTTACATGTGGCCGGGGCCCTAACACGGTTATTGCATTAAGCAAAAGTTGTAGCCTAGATTTGAATGCCAGAGACTGGGTTCATAGGCCGCGGTTCACAATTTACACACCCACCTCGTTATTTCTTGGCATTGTCTTGGGCTTCTTGCTTAAACATTCAGCATTCATTATTGGCCCCTGACGCTGAGTCCTTCCATCAGGACATCTTTTCACTCCCGCCGCTTCAGCTGCTGCATATTTAATAAACTTTCTGTTAATTTTCGTCAGTCGCATTATTTTGCGGCACATGCGTGTTAACAATTTATGCAAAACCTAATACCCTGTGCGCCATGAAAAATTGGCTATATTCTAGTTTAATATAGGCATAAAAAATTTAAAAAAAAAATCCAGTTCCAATTAAAATAATAGTTGCTACAATTAAAAGCTAAAAAGTAAACTTATTTTGTTTTAGAGAATTCTTGTAGGATATCTGGAAGTCGTACACACAACACTTATTCCCATTTTTTTTCTTAGCTCTTAATATTTATAAGGCAGTTGAGATTTAAAGTGAGGCCTGACGAAAGAAAGAAAAATTATTGGGATAAATTTAAATTGCAATTTTATTTAAAATTAAAGAGAAGTTTTTGTAGAATTAATGGGTTTATATGGACTGCATATATACATATATAAAAGTTAAAGTAAACAGGAATAATTTAGATAAAAACTCAATTTTGAGCAGTCTTCACGTAAAATCTGTTAAAATGCTAAAAATTTGATAGAGGCCAGTTTAAGAATTTATATGAACAGCTAATTTCTTGATACATCAAGAACTTCGACTTCATTTGCTTGAATTTCCATATACAATTGATATTACTACCATTCCCGTGTTTTTCTCTTTCGCTTCATATGAATGGACATATATCTGCAGCAGAGTATGTTGAAGATAACTTGAATAACTAAAAAGGGAGCAGTTAACATAATATTAATTAAGATTTTTAAAGCAGCCTTTAGATTCAACTTGCCCATGACAATAACTGTGTAGGAGTAGAAAAGAGCACCGGGCCAGCTAAGAATGATGCCAGCAAGAAATGCAGGATAGTTGTTCTATGCAAACATAAGGATATAGGAATAGTCGATAGGTTAAGGATTGGAAAAATTTACTAACCAAAGCGAATCCAACTGTCATAATAATTCCAGCCAAAAGATGAACTACGCTTACTATTGACATTAATATAGCTTCGTATTTTAAAAGCTCAAAGTATTTATTAGCTATTAAAGAACCATTGTTAAGAGACCCCTCAATTGTTGTCAACTCTCACAAACTCACGCATTAAAAACGCGAAAATTCCAATAAAAATTCCAAGACCACAAAGCAGAGTCCAACCACAGAAGATCATCACCTTAATGCGTAGCGAACAGCAAACTTCGTCCAGACAGCCACAATTTTCCCATTTGCACATATTTGTATCACAAAACAAAAACTTATTTACTATTTTGTTAGTGTTTTCCCTTTTGAAAATGAAAATAAAGGGTAAGGAATTTTCAAAACGACAACGTTGACGCATAGATCGAATGATGAAATGTGTATTTGATTTGTGCCAAGTTATTTAAAATATAAAACTGACCCATGTCAATTTTAATTATTATTCATTATTTAACTAAAATATTCTGCAAAAATAATGCAAATTTTGAAGCTTACGCCATTCGCTTCAATTACTAAGTAGGCCTGAAGTTGACACATTTTTTTTTTGTATAGAATTAAAAGCTGACAAAGTCGTTGACGTTGACATAAGCAAGTTAACTGTGACATTGTTGTTGTTCTTATTGTTGCTGTTGTTGTTGTTGATGTTGTTGGTAGTGCAAGCATCGACAAAATCCCATTGAACACTTTGCAACGAAACGTGCTCTTTGGGAAAACGTGTAGAATGAAAAACGAAAAGCGAACAATGAAAAACGCAAAACAAAAACAATGTCAAATGCATCAAAGTCGAGAGCACGGGGCGATTTTCCATGCAGCGCACCCGATTCAAATGGGAAAATGGCGAGCAAATCAACTGAAAAATCACACAAAATAAGAGAGAGAAAAATACAGTTAAAGCATTTAAGTTTGTGCTTGCTAAAATTGTTAATACCCTGCCATAAAAATCTCTAATCTACCGATTAATTGTCTTTAAATTAAATTGATCTTGATTTAATAACATTTTTTTTTTTTGTGGTTTGAATAGATCTTCAGCTCATCTGGATCATAATTAGAATACCCTTTTTGCTAGGGTATAAGATTAAAAAAAAGAAAGAAAAACCCACAACAAGCGAAATTCCAGCGAGTGGCAGTTGAAGTGAATCCTGATAAAGAAGTGGGGTGAGGGGGTGGAGGTTAAGGGGAGGGTGGCTTGAACGATGCCAAAAGTAAAAGCAAAATGGCGGAAAAAAGTGCAGTTTTTGCAAAATAAAAAAAATTGAAAACGATGTCAAATGCAAATTGACAGCTTTCAATATCAATTCCAAAACAATCGCAGCACACGCGAACCAACGCGAAAAGACAGAGACAGCGACAGAGAGTGCGAGTGAGAGAGAGATAGAGGAAGAAAAATCAATTTTGTGCATGGATGTTAAAATTTACAAGGCTACCTTTTAAATGCCATTTAGACGATGAGCGCTTTTTCAAAAAAAAAATTGCTGGAACTATTCAAATGCAATCAAATTTGGGTTGACAGGTTAAATTAATTGAAACTGATTTATGCATCAATGTGGCAGCAGTGGCCAACGGTGCACAGTGGCAACAATGACAACCTAGCTACTAACTCTAAAAATATAAACAAAGCTACATATGCCCAAAATTTCGTTAGAAAATGTTTTGAATTTCTTGACTTTATTCATTGTTTCATAACAAAATTGTAGTGCAAATCTGACGTTAACAAAATTGTCTATAGTTTTTTATGTATACATATATATATACATATACAGAAAATGTGCATGAATGATGGATGTGCTTGTCTCGACACTTGTTGTTGTCCTCTACGCACAAAGGCATTAGCTTATGCATGTTACAATTTAGCACTGGCTGCGATTTGTATAGTATACAATGTCATTTTTGGTTGTAAGTATTTGTTGATTAAATACATATATATTAAATATATATATTAATACAAGGAACAAAAGTTATTATTGCAGGCTGTCTGTGGGCAATTCATTTGCTTGGTAGCATTTTCTTGCTTGTTGGCGTACTAAAGGTGTGTAGAAAATCAAATCAAAAAAATACCATTTTTTCTTAGCTTTTTTTTTATCTATATTCACATCTAGGAAATGGGAGCTCTGTTTGTAACTGGCATATTTGTGAGCTCCGTCATTCCCTATGCGTACTTTGTAATGTTGCCATCGTTTAGTAAGTTGAAAAAAACAAAAATAAATATATGTTTATTAAACATTTTCCTATTTTCCTCTTTTACAGTAATAGCAATTCTCTTTACCATTATGAATTGCAGATATTACACACAAGAACTGATGAACAAATAATATTTGTAACAAGCTAAAAAGAGCATATTAGTTTTACCCGAAAGACTTAAAATAAAACCATTAATAAACAAACAGATAAATTTTATAAATTTTTTCTACTTATATAATATGCACATATTGATTTCTTGGGCTTACTCGCAATAATTAGAAACAAGTTTGTTTACTAAAAAAGGTTACTTTGGTACCACTGTGCGTCGGCCATTGGGCATTGGTCAAGTGAATGCTTTTGATGTGGTCTCCATCTTGACCAGTTATTTTCTATGTGTGTGTGTGCGTGTGTATGTGTGTGTGTGGTTGAGTACATTTTGCAAATTGCACTTGCGGTGCCAGCTAGACTTGGCTTTTAGCTTTGACTTGTTTGTTAATGACACAAGTATTTAAATCGGGTATGAGGAATTTGCATAAATTAACTTTGCCAGAGACGACCTCGAAGTCGCAGCCACCCGCCGCTATCGCATCATGTGGCGATAAGAGCGAGCAGCAGCAGCCAGCGGCAATTAACTTGCCACAAGAAATGCAAAGTCTGTGGCAGGAAATCGCATTATCTAAATCTACTCAGATCCGGTTTGCACTCAACTCAAGGCAACTCACAGAGCTGTTTATATGAAGGTATATATGTATTATATATGTTATCTATATAACGGCCGATAAAATGAAATTCAGCGAGCATATAATGAATTTTAAATGCCACTCCCTTGCGCCCTTTACGCCCCACTTCCGCCTCCATTCCATTCCATTTTTTCCTTATCGCTAAATTTCATGTAAGGCAATGGCCAAAATGGTAACTGTTTAAACAAGTAGCACAGGCAATGCCCGACTTCGACGATGATCTATAAGCACATTTAAGGCAGCGACAGGGCACAAGAGAAAAAGGAAAAACGCTTTCTATTGATTTTTGCCAACCAATTTCCACATCCCCTTTGGCCACATCCCCTTGGGCAAGCAGCCAGCCGTGGATTTCTAATTACGGGATTAGTCCTGCCAAATGGCAAATGCGATTGGCAGTTTTTATGATTTGCACACAAGCAACTGATGCCCTGTTGCGTATCTTCCTCTTTCCCCCCTGCCCCCTGGCTTATTCTGTAGTTGGCCACGTGACCAGCTCTTGGCCATGTCTCAATTTGCAATTAGATATGTGCGCTGATTAATGTGTTGATAAAACGCAGCCACAAACAAATTATGAGTCGGCCATCAATTTGCTAACAAATCGCCTCGACAAATCATCAAACGCTTCAAAACACACAATTCAAATGAAATGCGTCGTCTTAGTTTTTATTTAAAAGCTAAAGAAAAAGTGAGTAGAAAATCCCCCGCGGAAAAAAGGAAAATAAAGAACGAAATGCCGCTGTTTAAATACCCTAACTTTTACATATACAATTATGCATATAAACTTGTGTTCAAAATAATTAAATGCATTCAGATAAACACTCTTTTTTTTCTTTTCGTTACACTTTCGACGACTCAACGAATATGCCTTATGCGAAGGGCATCCAAATAAAAGCAATGCCGCTTTCCGTTCGAGTGCCTTGCAAGCTCTACAGAGAGAGACGCAGTCGCCCAGCCGTAACGACAATAGGCGTGGCATGGGGCAGGGGCGGGGACGGGGGCATGGGCAGGGGGTAAGGGGCAGAGTTTGTCTGAACAGAGTTTGTCGGCTGCTGCTGCTGCTGCTGAAGACTTCCGCTTGGCGTTGTTGCGGCATACAAAAAAATAAAAGTTCAAGCTTCTGTGGTGCGTGTGCCACTTGTTGTTGTTGTTGTTATTGTTGTTGCTTTAGTCGACTCTTGTTATTCTTATAATTGTGCATATGACCCTGTTTAATACAGTTCGCTGAACAATTATGCGTTCGTCTTTTGTTGAACTTTTCCATGCGCCTTAGACCTAGCCTTGTGACTTTTAAGCCGCATTTGAATTATGGCCGTTTGACGCGTGAAGACGGAGAGGGCGGGGCCAGGGGGCGGAGCAGCAGCAATTGGATGCGTTGGGACAAAAGCTGAGTGTGTTAATTTGACTGACTTGAAGAGTAAAACACAAAAGTTTTGCATAAACGTTTAAAATAAAGTCAATATTATAAAAAAACTTAGCTGTCAATGTGTTTCAACTTATTGAGACAAACCTAAAAGGTTAAGCCAACCAAACTAAACTTAAAATTATATAAAAAACATTTATATACAATTGTAACAAGCTACAGACTTAAAATTATATAAAAGAAAACCTAATTCCAATCGTGAATCGAACTAAAGAAAACTCATTTTCCTTGAGTGTTTGAGTATTCTAATTACGAACCCAAAACTTGTTTGAGTACTTTTGCAGACACTTTGAAGGGGAGGGGAAAATGTTTGAAATGCAAAACAATTTGTTAATTGACAGCTTTAAATTTGGCTGGCTGACAGTTGAGTTAAGGATCATCGTCCGATGACAATTGATGGCTAAATAAACGGCAATTAATTGGCACTGATGGAGCGGTTGGTCTGGGCTAAAACCGAGAACGCAGCACGGAAGCAGCACAGCCAAATGTGTGCCGGCAATTTGGTAAATTACTTTGCGGCTATAAATCAAAGCATCAAACTTGAGCAGAGAGAGAGAGAGAGAACTAACTGAGAAGCGCAATTCGTCTATTGAAAGCATCGCGTGCTGCTCCCCGGACAGCTGTCAAACTGCTGAGGCAGAAACTTACGACACCTCATTAAATATGCGGCACAGAAGTTTGCCGCAAGCAGCAGCAGCTGCCAACTGCCAACTGCCAGCTTGGTGCAGATCCTGGCCAGGTGCCTTTTCAATTTGGCCAACTCAGCGGATATTGTTGGGCTCAATTTTTTTGTTGTCGTTGTTGTTGTTTTGTTTTCTTTTTAATCTCGTAAGTGTATGTGTCAACTTTTCTCACTTGGTTTGTTTGTTTGTTTGTTTGTTTGGTTTACGCACACTCCCCCCTGGAGAGAGTCAATGTCGAGTCAATAAAGCACGGAAATTGCCAACAAAAGACCCACAAAACAACAGCAACAACAACAACAACAAAGCTTCGCCCAAGCTCATTTGTGCTGTTTTTCCTCATGATATTCTATTATTCATTCCAATTTTAGTACGTGTGTGTTTGTGTGTTTGTATATGAAAGTGAATCCTTCAAAGGTATATTTTTCATCACAGTTAGCCACCCCCCTCCCTCTAACCGCCCCCGTTGTTCGTTCGCGCAGTGAAAGGTCACTGAAAGTTTTTGCCTGGCCGAGCTTTTGGCTTTGGCTTTGGCTTTGGCTCGTTTATTAGATTGTCCTGCGGCCCGAGCACATCAAAAAGTTGCCAACGGCTGTTTTTGACAAGTCCCTGCCACACCCTCCCCTCCACCTCCCCCTGCCCATGCCGCACCGCTCGTGCACAATGTGAAGTGCCGCCGTGTCATAAACATGACAAAGTTCTTCTTTTTTTTCTCTCTCTCTCTCTCTCTGTCTCTCTTGATGGTGTTCATTATGACAAAGTTGCTTTTGGGCCAAAAACTTATCGCCAACAAAGTGAGTTGCCGTTGTCGCTGTCGACATCGATGTCTTTGTCAACGTCGCTCTGCAGCTCATCAAATTTGTATTGATTAAGTTTAAGTAAGTGTGTTTATTAAGGAATTAAGTAATTAATGCTCGCTTCGAGCAACTGATGTCAGCTGCAGTTGCATTTAATGCGCCTTAAAGCTGTGCAATTTCACCTGAAGAGTCTAAGGTATGAGTCTAAAGTTGCCTAATACAACTTTTAATTTAAGTTCAAGGCTCGTTTCTAAAAGCAAAAGCTGAAAAAATACCTTTAATTTATTTTTTATATATTTTTTAATGTGTTAAGCATAGAATCCGTAAATCTTAAATACCATAAAAGCAAACACTTAATTAATATAAGCTTATTTTCAGTTTAAGGTTTTTATTATATTAATTAATTAATTAGCTCAAACTTAAAGTTTGCTCTTTAGCTTTACTTTAATAGTTTCGCCCAATTTATGCTTTTTTCCCAAGTTCTTAAAGCTGAAAGCTGTTCGTTACTGTTATAGTCTGTAAGTTAAATGGAACTCAATAATTTGTGCACTTATGACATTGAGTACTGCAACGATTACAGCACAAACAGACGGAGCCAGTGTGTTTTTGTGTAAAGTTGTCGGGTAGCCTTTTTGGCCACGTTAGCGCGGAAATGTAAGCCATGTTTGGCCCTGTTCGCATTGTCGCTAATTGAAATGCAAATATTGATGAGTGTTAAGCAAACGAGCGAGCGAGCGAGCGAACGCTAATTTGCACAATTTTCGTTTTGTCGCGCGCCGCATAATGCGCCGCAAAGTATGCCATAAAATGCAGCTGGCAGCAGCTGCTGCTGCTGCAGAGTCAAGTCGATGGCGGTGCAACAGAGACCACGCCCCCAACCCACAAATGCCGTCAGCTGGCAGACAAATTGCAGACTGGCAGACTGGCAACTGGCAACTGGCAACTGGTTAACTGGCAGCCTGGCAGCCTAGCAGCCTGCCAGCTTGGCGGCTAAATGCTTCCAAAGCAGACTCAGCAGAATTTCAAATTTATTCAAATCAACTCGTTGAGCAAAGGGGCAAATGGGCGTGTCAGCCAGCCAGCCTGACTGTGTGTCCCCATCTCCTTTACCCTCAGCCCTGTGTGTGCCTAGCAATGAGCAACTGAATGAATGATTCAATTAGGCATCAAATATTTACAGCAGACGTTTAAATATTGCGAGCGACTCGATACGCTCTGCCTTTGGGTTTGGGTTTGGGTTTGAGTTTATCTTGGGGCTTGATTTGAGTGGCATTAGGTTTGTGCAAGTGCAGGCTAAAACTTGTCGGAAAACTTATCTAATTGGCCTCCGCCTAGAACATTAGTGCTCAATAGAGCGAATTTTGAATACCTTGCAAAAATCTAACTTAAATTTTAGACCAACTTAAAGCCAAAGTCAAGAGCGTGTGAGATATAAAGACACAATGGCAAAAACACAATTGCAAATCTAGCGCAATGTGACGAGGACACAGCACACAGGACACACTCAATGCCAGTTATAAATAAATAAATAAATAAATAACTCTGCCATTGTTTCGCTAGCAATGCAAATCTAAATCCAAAGCCAATTCCTTCCTCGACTCCAACAAATCCCGCGTGTGCACTCTGCCAATAGTTTTCCTTCAGATTTATGAGTTTTGCCAGGGCAAATAGTTTTGCTGTGTGTGTGTCTCTCTCGGTGTGTGTGTGTGTTTGTGCACAATGTTCAATAGTTTGATTACAAAAGTTTTTCAATTGAACATTTTGTGCATTTTTAGATGCAAAAGCTTGCCAATTTCAGGTGAACGCAGCCACGTTGCACGTGGCGTATGCGTATTATGATGTTGCTTTTGTGATTGTGCCATAATTTCTTGAATAAAATATTTTAAATTAAATGTACTATAATGCAAATCTTCCGCTCTTGCAGCTTGTTGCAGCATTTCCTGCTGCTGCTGCCTATGCCACCAAGTTGTTGCCGACGTCGTCGTCGTCGTCGTCGCAAGTTGCACACTTCAAAAATATATTTTCATAATTTTTATCACGATTGTAATTCTCGCCCAAAAGTTTTGCATTCAAAAAGTTTTGTATTCGTCCCGAACTTTTCCCAAAAGGGGGTCGGGAAAACGCGGGGGAGAGGGCGGGGCGTGCCAAAAAACTTTTCATGCTGACAATGAGCTCACAACAGATTTCAGAGTTAATTTCCAGTTTTCTGGGCGCGCTCAACTTTTCTGTCGACAATAACAATAACAATTTCGAGTGCGAGTACACATTGCACGCACTGTTAATAAGCCTAATTATTTTGCAGTGAAACGCCCGATATAAATGCCATAACAGCCAACTCCCTCTCTCATCCTCTCTCTCTCTCTCTCTTAAGTGTTTCCCTTCCTAATTGGCGCAAAGCGAATTTCAGCATCTTGAGATATTTAGCAGTTAGTTACAAATGAAAAGCACTTTAAGTGGTTCGGGTATTGTTGGTAGAGCTGCTGGTGCTTTGGCTGCTTATCAATGTCAAGCTGAAATGGATCTTGTTGACAGTCAAACAATGCCATTAATCAAGCTGTCTCAAGGTGCACTGCGTCCTACTTCCAGCCAGTCCCAAGACACAACATTGCTTGCTTCATTCTGCTTCTTCTCTGCGAAAAACATACCAAGTAGCAATTGGCAAACACAGCCTGAAGATACTCAGCAAAATGGTATTTTAATATTTCAGACAAAGCGATGAAAAACTTTATTCATACCCCACTAAAGACAATCTTTGACAATTTCAGCTTGATTAAATAAAATAAATACTAATAAAATCACACGAAATCTTTAAGAAATATTACTTGTAACAAAAAATAAGTGCTTAGTTTAGAAGATACTCTTAATAACAAATATTTATCTTACAAGCTTAACAGACTACAAAACAAAACCCCTGAAACCTCTTTAAAAACGACAAGCTAAGCAAGTAACCCAATTCGAGCTTTATGCGTGGTATAAAATAGCATAAAATGCACAAGTCAATCTACACACACACACACACACCCTTGCCACACCCCCAGCTGTGGCACCGCCCACCGTCCCACAACTCACATATGGAAAGACACGGCGACAGTTTTTCCACAAAGCCCGCGTCGAAAACAAAAACCAAAAAAAAAAAAAACCGCCAGCACAAAACACAACGCTCGCCCATGTGCTGACAGCGATAAATTCTAATGCTGGTGGGTCGCCAGGGCCACGCCTCCAGCGTGTGGGCGTGGACCAAAAAAACTGACCAAAGACCGAAGCATGAAAAATGCCCGCTTCCGTTTCAAACGAAAAGCAAAAGAAGTGGAAATGGAAGTGGAAGTAGAAGTAGAAGTAGAAGGAAACGGGCATGTTAACTGGCACTTTGGGTTTGTTTGCCGAGGAAATATTTTGCAGCACGTGTTTGCGTACGTTTTCTTTATTTTTTGGCCAAACTGGCCGTTGGCCACCGCTCCTTGCTACAACATTTGTCACTTTAAATGCAATTTGACTTGTGCCCAATGCGCATAAGTTTGCCTGCCAGCTAGCAGCAGCAATTTGTCGTGTCTTGTTTCAGCCGTGGGGAAAGCCGAACAGCACTAAAAACAAAAGGGACAAAAAGTGTAGCATACATTTGGGAGCGCTCAGCAAAATCAATTTTAAAGCCAAGCCGCAAGCTGAGAGAATGTGGCAAGTGGCAAGTAGCAAGTAGCAAGTGGCAAGTGGCAACTGGCAAGTGTATTTATTGTCTGGCACAGCAGTGGCGGCACAATTGCTTTGCGGCAAACTCAATTTCAATCTGCATGCGAAATCCGTGATGGTAACCAAGGCTAAGCCAATTATTTTTGCAGCCCTCAATAAACAACGGGAAAACCCCGGGAAATCTACGGCAAATCTTGGGCTACTAATGAGCAGCTGCCGCTGCATTCAAGTATGAAGAGCAGCAGCAGAATTTGCATCAATTATGTGCATGAGGGTTGGCAGCTCCAGCCACACTCTAAAAAGTTGGCACTCCTGGCCAGGGCCAGCATTTTGTATAATGTGCAGCATTGATGGCTTCATTAGTCTGCAGTTCAGTTCAGTTGCTCTCTCTGTTGTTGTTGTTGCTTTGGCGTCCAATGAGCCGGAAATGTCTTCATTATGATTGCATATGGCACTGGTGCTATAAAGCCAGGCGCCAAGCGGAAGCGGAAGCACAGGAAAATTCGTTTGTTGTTCGTTGTTAATACCCTGTAACGGTGAAAGGTGTCTTAGGGCAAGGTATATTGTATTACATATGCTGATTTATATACATATCAAAATTTAAATCTCAATCAGCTGCAACTTTGTGCTTTAAAATATTCCCTTCAATGAAGCAAAAGCCTTTGATGAATTATGAATACAGCTATAAAGCGCACCTGGGAGTGTCTAGCTACAGGATAACTTCCAGTCGTACACTCTCGAATCAAGCTCACTCTTACACATTTTTAGTCTGGCTTTTGTGCTCCACATCCTTGTTGTTGTTGTCGGCGGTGCGTGCGAGCGTGGTAATTTGCTCACATGTACACAATCTCAGCCCCGCATTGGCATCTGTCCTCACTCTGGCCAGAGTTGGCACTCCCCACTGCTCGCAGTTGCCCCCTCACCACTTGCCACATATTGATTCGACTGGCTGCTCTTGCCACCGTGCGTATGAGTGATGGCTGAATTCATATCAACTGACAGTTTATTTACACAAACGCCATCATTATCAACGCCCCGCTCTGGCCCCCGAGGCCAAATCATACACACACAAACACACACAAACACACACACGCACACTCACACACAAATTATAGCAGGCGAGCGTGTGATATGAAAAATTGACTGTGATTTATGCAATTATGTTAACAAAATATTTACTTGGCCACAAAACTGATTGGCTAAGACACTTGCCACAGCTTGTAAGCGTTGCGGCTGGTTGCCCTAAACGCCCACACATTAAAAATACATTAGCCTCGGCTCGGCAATCTGCCGATTAATGTTAAATTAATAAAATAGAATCGCAATATCAGCTTAAAGGATATTCAAGCCATTACGAATCTAGTGATATTACAGCTTTAAATGTTTGTCGACATTGAGAGAGTGAGAAATGGGCACAAATATAAAATAAATTATAATTTTATTACAAAACGGATGCGAAAAACTTTTGCCATTTCCCCAAGCGCCGAAAAAGTAACAAGTTTTTCGCCGTTTCGTTTCTATACCCCGCCCCCCAAAAAAACTGCTGGCTGCAGGTTGAGGGGCGACTGGCAAGATTCCGAGCTCATTACCTTATTGCGTTTTTGGCCACCAACTGGGCCAGCACGCCTATGCTGAATGGGGCAAGCACCGCTGGCTGCTTGTTTGTGCTCCTCAAATGAACGGAAATGGTGAAACTTTTAATTGAAACCATAAATTTTGCTTGTGGTTTTCTATGCCAACGGAATTTGTCGTGCGGCGTTGCCTACTTAGCGGGCAACACCACCGCACCATCGCACCACCCGCCCACAACAGTCCAAAGTGCAATTAGCGCTTGGCATGGATTGCACTTTTGACCAAACAGGCCAACAAGTTGGCCAAGGTAAGTTGCTAAACTTTCACATAATGAGCCGCTTTTCACACACACTCGCAGAAAAAATATCCACGATTTTATAATCAAATCAAAGTATAAAGCTAGTTGAGATCGAAATTTATAGTTTTGTCGACATCAGCATTGAACTCTTAAAGTAAAGCAAAGATTAGCATGATCTTTTGAGGTTCTACACATTCCTTATACGATAGCTGAAAGTTGTTTTAAGATTGAAATATTCTTTGTGTTCTATGAATGCAATAAGGCTGGACTTAAAGTTTCTGCCACAACAAGTAAATGTTGGCAAATTTTTTCAAGTGTACCATGGTTAATAGTTTGAAGTAGTTTCGGGACTGAAGGGCCCCAGCACTTGGAGCCTTTGGGGTATTTATGTCAAGCAACTGTCGCTGCATACGCGCTGCCGGAAATGGCGAATGATTAAAATGGGCGTGCCATAATTTCCGCTCGACTGATGTGTGGCAACAGGAAATTGCAGCCGAGAGCGGCAAACGTCGACAAACATCGTACATAATACTTGCCAACACACACGCACACAAACACATACACACACCAGTTTCAACTGGGTGCTTCATTTCACACAATCCACAATTCGCACTTCGCTTCTGCCTCGTCTTGTTGCCACTTAATTGAATTTTATGTCAGCAAGCCAATCGAACCGAGTCCATTCACTTTGCCTGCAACTTTGCTGCACAATGATTCATATCACACAACCAATGGCAGCAATCGCGGCTGGTTTCGCAAAAAAAATTCAATTTCCTGCATTTAAATGGCTTTGCAGCAACTGCTGCTGCCACATTTTGCTGCCACTCGCAATTGCTTATTGTATTGATGAAGACCCAACAAATTGAAATTGTTTCGTTTCGCAAGAAATTCCATCAATTGACAACAACAACATTTCAAGCAATAAGCAAAAATCCTCTCAACTGCTCGCGATTAAAGGCTCAACAATTATTTTAATCTATTACAAATAATAATATAATCTGGCATTTAAATTAAGGGACATCCCTTTTGGTAAGAATGAAATCATTATTCACAATTTAAAGTTGTCCAACTATATGCAAAACTAACTCATTTCATCTAAAACATACCGGATTTCCCTGGGAAGTAACTTTTGAAATGTTGTTAAAGCTTTTGCTTAACTTGGAATTTACATTTGTGAAAGACAATTCACTTTGTAGTTGCAAAAATATCTAAAAATATATATATGCCACATTTATGTAAGCTGCTTTTCCATGCCACAATTCTAAATCTCAAAGTTGGGAATGTCTTTGGCCTAAAACGTTTATTTGTGTGTTATTTGTGCAAAATTATTAAATTTGCCAGTATAATAAAGATATTGTGTGTGTATGTGTGGGTATAAATAAAATGGAAATAAAAGCAATGCAACAAATAAATTGGCAAATTTGTCGAATATTGTGGTAAGTTATGGCCGAGCGTTAAGCTGCCTTTGTCGCATTTTGCAGCCAAAAATCAACTCAAACTGGAAAATGATGCAATAAATTTAAAGTTTCATTTGAGTTGTGATTAAATGCGCAACATGTTTTGTATATTTTGTGTGTATGTGTGTGTGCTCCACACAACGAAACGGAAACGGAACTCGAAATGGGGACGAAACAAAAAAAGAATATTTGCCATAAAAATATATGTGGGTCCTGCTAATATTTCAAATGTAAAAAGCCTCTGCGTTGTGCTACTTTTGCTATTGATTTTATTTGGCATAAATGCGACGTGTGGTGCTCAAATTTTTTTTGATATTATTTTTCCCCTACAGCCTGCACGAGATCCGCTTTTGGTTGGGATGTTTTTTTTGCAGCAGCCAATGGCAATATTTTCAATTTGCTAAATGGCGTAGTCAGCCAACTGAAATGCCACATATAGTACTTATACATATTTATATATATATATACATATAACTAAGTATGTAGTAAGTTTCATGTGGCATTTTGGGCTTCGAACTGCGGCGGGCGGCGAGCTTTTGTGTCATGCGGAAGAAACCACAGCAGGCATTTTAATAATTCTAATGCGAGTTTTTGAGTTATGTATGCTGTGGAAATATTTTTGTGCGCTGCTTTTTCTGTGTGTGGCTCGACATGAAATACGTGCCACAGATTCGACAGCAGCTTCTATTGATAATCGATAAATTGTACCAGCCAGCATCATGCAGCATGATATGCGGCGCTTTCATTAGTCGATGCCAAAAGGAAGTCGACTTTCACGCGTCCAAAATCAAATGATTTATGGCGGACAATGACTACGCCAATAATAATAACAACAACAATACGGTCTCTGTAGTTGACGGCAATCGAGTGTGCGCTTGTTTACTTCCGCCGGAAGCAGACGCCGAACATGGCGGCGCCGCAAATAAATGTGCATAAAACCGCAAAGAGATCGGAGCAAAATTCAAGCCCATTATCATCGACTTCATGATGAGCTTTTGCCTGAATTTGCTAATGGCGCGAAAAATAGACAAGTTTTTCAACACACACAAAGCCAAACACATGCGAGGGCCACTTCATAAGGATATACTTAGAAAGAGCTTCGAAATATTTAAGTTTTAAGCACATAAAAGCTATAAGATGACAATAAGAAGCTTTACTAACCTTTTACATTATCAAATATTTACTCATAATCAAGAAGCGAAAGTCCTGGAAATATCCGAAACCCATTAAATTAAAAGGTGTACTGTAGTATTAAGCTAGTTTTTAACTGGTATCAACTTTTAAATCATAAATTGTATAAAATTAAGTAATTTGAAAACTAACATTAAAAATATCTAAGGATATTTCAATTATTGACACTCCGGACTTTCTTAGCACACCCCGGAAGCACACACACATATACATGCATCAATCGTAAGAGGGCACAAGCTGAAGGCGCAGCCATTTTGTTTATATGTTTGAGTGCTTGATGATTTAGTGCGGTAAACGCTTAAAATTTAATGCGCATAATTTATACGTTATTACCAACACTTCATTTTAGGCATTGTAAGCCCGCTGCCAGCGTCCTCCCTTCATTCTGAGTCCGCAAAAAACACACACACACTCACAACTCGAAGATTTTTGGCAATAAATTCGTTTTGGAAAACGCAGGATAAAAATAGAGAAGGAACGAAGCGAGCGGGAGCAACTTTTGTTGCTTAAGTAAACTTGAAAAGTTTTCGAGACATAAAAGTTTCTTGTGAAAGTCACACGAAAGTTGAATGCAATAAATCTGAACGCCGCTGCTGCAGCAGAAGCAACCAAAAAAGAAGGGGCAAAAAATTAAAAAATAAAATGTGCAATCCGTTGGCTCTTCGGGCCAAATCCGTTAAACCCGCTACCAAAAAAAAAACATCAGCGAGCGTTTCACACACACATACGTAAAACTTTCAACGCGCTTTCATGGCTGATAAATGGCCAGCTGGATCACAAAATACAAGCAACGATTCGTGATGCCATCTGAAATACGTAACGCTGCAACTGCAACCCCAGCAGCGGGCCAGCAGCTGCATTGCAGATGCTCTTGACCAAAAACACTTGAAATTCAAATGCGACACACAGATATGTACACTGAACGAAATCCACAATTTTATACCTAAATCAAGTATACATATATCTTGTTCAAATACGGAACTTTTTTCAGTTCCAAGATATTTGGTTCTTATCCAGCACTGATTTGGATTTAGCTCACGGAACGAACCGTGTTTGGTTCACAAAACACAAATGTATTATGTTGAGTTAATACTCTACTAGAATTAAGTACTTTGCTCTGCTCTCTCAGTGTAACTATTGGCAGGAGCTCTCGAGTGGGTGCACAGCTTAAACTGTGCTAATTGAACAGCAAGTTAGGGCAAGGCAACAGGGTCAATTGCCTCAGGTAAATTAAAGTGCAACTTCGCATGAAGCAGCAGCGCCAAGAGGCAGCTGCAACTAAACTTGCAGCTCAGCTCAGGCGGCATAAAGTCACAAGCCCAATGAACAAGATATGCAACCGACTTTTAAATACCATCACCTGAGCTATATTCATGCTTTATGAATATATCCATATTATCCGCTCATCTTCTTGATGATGTGGCTGATCCGGCTCCGTTTAACATTGCAATCATGGTATTTCTAAAGTGATCTTTTTTTATGTGTGGGTGGAAGATCTTTCTTCTGTATATGTTTAACTGGACTTCCCTCAGTAAAGGCATTTTTAAGTTACTTTGCTAACAGCGTTTCTTTAAAAACTATTTTCACACATACACTTCACAATCAAATAATTATAATACACAATTCGCAAACTTCTAATCGACTGCAGCAAGTTCCATTTGGACAATTCCGAAATAGAGATGGCAAAGAGGGGCAAACATCACAGCGTTAGTTTGCAATATATCGATATATCGCAACATTATAAAGCTGTGCTCCAATAAAGCCCGTAATTGCCGATATATTATTTATATGAGTGCCAACCAAATGCAAAGAGAAAAACTACTTATATATAATTATAGTATATACCCCATACCCTTGGTTGGGTGCGGGTATTCAAGTGTGAAGCTGTTCGGCTCGTGAGTGACTTGAATGCTTATTAAAAGTTTAGTTAGTTCAGCTTAAACTCTCTTCGTTTTCGAAAGCGAAAGAGAGGGAAAGACGTGTGTGCTAATGCTAATAATACGAACTTTTCCACCCGGCAAGTTCGTAAAGTTGGGCCAAGCTCAGGTTAGCTAAAGCCAGCTGCAGGTCGTGCAGGTAACCCAGTTGGGGCTGCTGCACGGCTCATATAATTTGGCTGATGGGGCGCTTAAATGTCCTTGTGCCACATGCAAAATAATAAAGAAAATGTTGGCAAATGCTGGCAGAATAAAAGAAGCAATGGCGACGCTGCGCCTTATTTTGCGCAATTTCATGTGAATGCCAGGTCTGTCTCTCTTCCTCGTTGCTTTCTTTTTCATTATCAAGCTGCGCAGCTTAATTGCAATGAAAGCGCAGTTTCCTCCCAGCAATTTGCAGTCGCCATGAAATATGCAACGTTATGACGCAGGCAGCGGCAGAGACTGGGGCAGCATTGGGGCTGAGCCGCAGCAGAGGCCTTTTCAAGCCGCAGCGTCGCTGGCTCTTAATCACATGAACGACACGACGGCCACATAAACTCAATCTGTGTTGGGGCCCAGGTGAGTGATTGCAATTGCAAGAGGCGCTCGGTTGGGACTGTGAGCCTCAGCTTCCGACTCAGATTCAGATTCAGAGTCGGGCCTCGGTCTTTTGAATGGATTGCAGCGCATTCAGTGCGCATATTTCATAAAAGTGCTTGCATATATGATTATTATTACAGCCAGTTACCCATTGCAAGTGTGTAATATATAGGGAATATTGTGTGCAACTGGGAATGCCAACTTCAGTTTCCATACAAGAATTAATTCGTTCAGTTGTATGTTTACAGGGCATCTGCTGGTTGTGCACTCCCAACAGGCTCAACACGCCCACTTCTTGTTAATGTTATTATTATTGATGCAATTTGCACTGGCCCAGCTGCTGCGCGCATTCTCCGACTCTTAATTTATGGGGCCTTTGTGCAGGCAACTTTAAGAGCGCAAAAAGTGTTGCCTACTTTTGAGGGCGCCAACTCCTGCCAGCTGCTGAGCCGCTTCTTTGGCCAATTAGCTGCGTTTGAGTAACAGTTACAAAAGTTAAACACGCTCGCGGAACGCAATTAGCCGCCGGCTTGCTAAGCCAACCAACTGCATGTCAAAGTTAGCGCCTGCTGCTAATTAATTTGCCTTTTATATATTTGCAGTTGCGTTGCTTTTGAAATTTAATTGAATGCATTGCATGAGCTATTAAATATTAGCAACAGCAATTGTTTGTTTTTATTGTGCTACATGTGGGTGTGTTTGTGTGTGTGTTTGTGTGTGTGTGAGTGGGTTTGTGGGTCGGGACTGGGCATTGATAATAATTGTGGCGAAAGTAGTTTTTGCTGCGCTTTAATTGGAAAAGTTTTTCAATTTTAATTAAAACATTTTACTTAATGCAAAATGCAGTCCAAATTATACACAATGTGCAGCATTCGCACCACAACAACGGCGACAACAACAACAACAACAGCAGCAACAACAACAAAGCCACAACGAAAGTTTCTCCAGGCCAGCAAGCAAAAACAGACAAAAACTAACGTAAACTTCTCACGGTATTCCACTGTCTCTCTCTCTCTCTTTCTCTCTCTCTCTCTCTCCATCTCTCTTTTTCTCCGGCTCGTTATCTTCATCTCGGCTAGTAATATCACAGCTTTTAATAGCTGCTTTTTTTTGTGCCCATACACAATTCATTTGCTTGTACATCATACATACGCCCCGTTAGCCCCTTCGGCAGTGGCACAATAATTGCGCCTACTATTTATGCTCTTGCAGTGGGCTTTTAAACTTCGTCACGAAATGTGTAACACATGGAAGAGATAAATTTTACCCTATACAGTATATATTTAACTAAACTATATAAAATAACGAAAAGTATCCTAACCGAAATTGCTAATTAAGAACGTTACTAAAGTTCTAGCATATCTTTAAATTCTTATTAATATCCAGCTACTATATCATATATCTTCAATAGGAATAATCAGTTTACAAACTTATTTAACTTAATTTTTTATATACTATCTATAAGAGTATTTCATTTTCGACCCTTCGCAATTTTTGTGCTACTTACAAAGTTTTGGCCCAGTCAGCAGTCGAGGGCTCGTCTGAATGCCGTTACGTTCCATTCCATTCCGTTTCAGTTAGTGGCCGCTTCGGGCTTATGCGATTTATGCCAAGAAGACAAATAGTTCTGTGTAATTTGCTTGTACGTCAAACGAGTCGCATATGTCAAACGTCAAATGTCAAATGGTTTGTGGATTTTCTGCTTTTCGCCATTTTTTTTTTCTTCCAGCGCTCGCATTGGCAGGCAAAGTTTTTGCAACAATAAATTACTATTACAATGACAATTTCCAACCACACAGCGCAGCGAGCATTTTTTATGCTTTGGTTACGTTTCCGCTGCCGTTTCTGTTTCCGTTTCCGCTTTGCTGGCGCTTGTTTTAGCTCGACTCGCATTTGAGCTGCGCTAAGCGTTTAAGTTCAAGTCAAATATGTGCAAGATTTGCACCAGATTACTTGATTAATGATGTGAGCGACAGCCACGCCCCCAAACACACAGCCCCCTTTTTGTCACACTTGCTTATGGCCTGGCTGTTGTCAGTTTGTGGCTTGTAGAAGTCGGCTTAATACTTTAGCTTCTGGCAAGTGCCAATAAATCTCCGATTTATTACAATTACAGGATCGTCTACAGAAAAGCCAATCTTGATATAAGTTAAGCATATACTTATATAGAGCGTATACTTACGGGTCTTTTAAAGGACGAAATCTGTTAGTTGAATTGCAACTGACGCTGGCCAAAAAGCGCTCCAAGTTGTCTGCGATGCAAAACAAAAACAGAAGCCAAACTGTCTGGGCAGCTGGCTGAATTAACACTTGAATCCCGGAGTTGGCCAAGCCAACAGCAGCAGACCGAGGCGAAACCAGGTCCAGACACATCGACTCGCGCTAGACTGGGCAAAGAAAATATTGTTCTCTTCCGCCCGTCGGAGTGTCAAAGCCCCTTTAGGACTTTTCGCTTTTACTTTGGTTTTAATCAGTCAAAACGTAGCCACAGCAGCCGCCACAACTAATTAGCCAACTGGACTTGGCCATGTTTGCTAATTAAATGGATTTCCTATCGTTTTGTTACTTGATTTAATTTATTAATTTGCCAGTCGCATTTGGCACTCGTCTTGCGTCCTGAGTCCTGCGTCCGGCAAGGCTAGAACTTTTGCGTCAGCTTTTATTTACGCAAACCGAAACATATTAAAAATTTACGGCTCGTTTACTGCGATTTGTTCAATTAAGTCGATACGTTTTCCTGCTCTCCCCACTTCCCCCGTTTTGCCCCATTTCCGTTTTTCCATGACTGCCAACTTTGGCTCGGTTGCCACTTTTAATTTTCTTCAAGTTTATTTGCCCGCTCGCCTGTGATTGCTGCTGCGTCCTTTCGGCTCCCACCCACAGCACACCCGGCAAACATCCTTGGCTCCGGCTTCGTCTGCTTCCTTTTTAATTTTTATTGAATTGGCTCTTGCTACTGCTTAGACTTTGAGTTGAGTTGAAATTAAACGAGCGTGGTTTATGCTTGTGGAGCTGCTCGAGTGCCACTGATTGTGAGACGGAGTGAAATTTAATCAAGTTTCCGCCCACACCCCAAACACCATGAAAGGGTTGAACAGGGGGCAACAAAGAAAACAAGTCTCAAGTGGCCGGCCATTGTTGGCTGCCAGTTAAAAGTTTTGCCCGGCCCCGCACCTCGAAGACTTCAGCTCCACTCGTTATTAAAAGTCAGGCACATTTTGAGGCGCCTCGAATGCCATTTGCACGTTTGCATTTTAAGGCCATTGGATTAGCTGTCGCTGATGTTGGCGGACGCCGCGTCTGTCAATAGGGCCGGGGTTCAAAGCTGCCGACCACGAAATTGCGCGTAACTTGGCATAATATTGACCAATATGGCAAATTGCGTATACGCCACGTTGCACAACAATGAACACACACGCACTGAAGTGCACTCGACTTTGACTGCAGCCGCTGCTGCGAACAACAAACAGCGCACTGACTCCGCAACCGCACGCTGGACCGCAAATATGCAAACACGCAGCAACTGCAGCAATTGGGCGCCCGAGCAGGGACTTTGGCACTAGCCGCGTCACGCCCTGCCGCAAAGTGAAGCTGTGCACATCAACGTAATAATTGTAATAATACGAATGCCGACACTTGCGGCCGACACAAACAACGCACAACAAGCAGCAGCAACAAACAGCAGCAAACATCAGCAACAACAACAACTGCTTTAGACCAAAGCACACACAATGGGAGCTTCAAACTCTTTTTGTGACCTTAAAAATAGTAAAGTAAAGTATTTAAACCCACAGCTGTTAACCTAACAGCGGCTGTAAAAGCTGTAAATTTAACATAAGAAGGAGCACACATGTAGATACAAAAATAAATAACATATATCGATATGGTGATGGTCACACTTTTCGATAATTCATTGGATATGTACAAAAAAGACATGGAGATCTCATTATTCAAAATCAACTGTCACACCTCTTAACACATTCAAAACTTGTAATGGATGCATTTTGACATAAAAATGTGCTAGATGGCCCATCGTGGCCAAGTGCAGTCAATGCGCCTAAATGTATGCAGCAGAAGAAACAACAAGGCCAACAACAAGGACAGCATCAACATCATGAACGCGCTGGCCTCTCTGTGGCTTAAGGTCGCTCAACCTCAACCTAAGCAAGACATCAGGCATCAGATAATGTTCTTCTTCTTCTTCATCTTCGTCTAAGCTGAGCACGATAATGACGATAATCATTATAATCACGATAATGACGTTGATGACGCTGCAGCTGCTCGGAGCACAAACTTGAAATGAATTTGCATAAACTTTTAGCACGGCCAACAACACAGGACGACGAGGACGCGGACGAGGGTCATTTATAAAGTCCAACAATTAGCTTAGACAATGTCTTTATTGAAAGATTAAAGATAGCCAAATGGGTTATTATAATAAAGGGTTTTTAAATATGCAGCAAAGCTAACTGGAATTTACGAAAACTTTATAACTTATATAAGAACTAAAAGCAGTTGCTTAAGTGATTTAATTTTAATTTTTTTATATCAACCACAAACTGAAGACAGGCTTCCAAAAACAGAATAAACCCCAAAAAAAACTGCCTATTTTTATGCCTATTGCCAGATTGCCTAATAATAAATATAAGAGAAATTCCTCGGCAGAATTCTTGAACTCAAGAAGGAACCCTCGCTCCTTTTCGGCAACTGCCAGGATAGCCCCTTCCTTGGCTGGTTGTCGTAAATTGAAATATGCTCTGATGCTGATGCTGATGCTGATGCTCCTGCAAAAACAAGACGCACACAGGTGAGCAGGTGGACAGGCAACGGGCACGGCAAAAGCTGGCAACGTTCATGATTATTTTTGACAAGGGTTAGGACACTCTCCCCCCTCCCCTTGGCCACTCCCGTGTCGTGTCTTGCCTTGTCTTGGCTGGCAAAATGACTTTATTTGCAATATGGAAATATTTTTCATTATGCTGCCTTGGCTCCTTGGCCTGTTCCTGTTCCTGTGCCAGGATCTCTTCCTCTGGCAGCATGTCAATCGGTGTCACTCAGCAGCCAATGCTCTGAGCTATGCTCCACTTGCGGTATATATATTTTGAGCTTGTCTTGACAATATTTGTGATATCCCCAGTCAGACAGTGCCCCAGTGTGTGTGTGTGTGTGGGTGTGTGTGGGTGTTTGTGTGTGCATGTGTGTGAAATACCCACTTACATGGCAATTTTGCAAATAAATCATATTTTAAATATATAGTAATAACACAGGCCAAACTTAAGGGTCAATAAAGCTCTTACGATTTAAGCCCAGTTGGAAAGCTAATAGGAAAATCATTTTGCAGTTGTGTTTATCTCGCATATTTGCCCAATGCAAATCATAAATAAGTATCTCCCATAGAAAGCGCAATGTTTGCTCTGTGCCTGATGAGGACTTTATCAGTGGTGCTAACAGGATGAGCAGGATGGAGGCAGGACGATGTGTGCGTCCCATTGACAGATGTGTGTCGAGTAAAGAGAGAAAAGCGAAAGTTGAAGAAGTTGAGCAAACAATTTGCCAGCTGCTCGGTCCTTGGTCCTTCGTCGTTTTGCGCATTTGCCCGCTGAGAATTGATTTAAATTCAGCTAACATTTGAAATGAGCATATAAAAAATATCCCAGCAGCTTAATTAGTTAATGCTGTAATTCATGCATAATCTAAAGCTAAAAAAGGAACTTTTCTGGTGATTAAGATAACGGATAGTCGACTAGAAAATATTCTGTAATCACCTTTCTATGCGATTTTCATAAACTTAAGTAAGGGACTTGACGCTTTTCTAACTCAGTATCCTCTTTTTCTAGCTCTCTTATCCTTTTTCTCTTTCTCTCTCTAGATTTTATCCTTGATTGCTTTAAGAGGACAAATACACCTTCAGCGTTTAAAATTCCTAATTTATAAACAAAAACACGGAAATATAAATCGATTTATTTAAAGGTAACACATCTCTAAAGTATCCTTTGCCTGTTGCAAACATAAACTGACTCCCATTTGAAGGTATAATAACTCCCAATTGACCCAATCCTGGGTCGTGGCATGCAAATGTTGTGGGTTTAGGATGCAGGATCCAACTGTTTTTATGGACACGGATTTTTTCTTTTATGCCAATTGCCGGGCACGGACAACAATTACGCGCATTATCCTTTTGACTCGAGCTGAAGATGCAAACGCAGGCGCGCATGAGAGGAGGATAGAAGGAGAGGAGCGAAAAGGCGAAGAAGGCAGGAATTGAAGCCGTAGCCGGAGTCGAGTGATAACACGGCATTTGCTTAAACAAGCATAAATGCGAGCTGCTACAAAAAAAAAAAGAGGAGAGAACGAAAAGTTCGCTGCCATTTTAATTTGGCTAAGTAGCGCCAGTGACAGTGACATAGAGAGAGTGCGAGCAGAAGGGGGAGACAGCGGCAAGGCGGATACGGATACCTTAGCTGGACAAAAAAATAAAATAAGTAAAGCAAAAAAACGCTAATTTAATTTTAACTTTGCTGGCGTCTGGGCAGCTTCCTCCCCCCCCCCCTCCCCTCTCTAGCCTTGGCCACGTTGCCATATTCCCTTTTGTATTTGATTCCGTTGTCAGCGTCTTTTGGCGCTTTATGCTTGTGGCACACTTTCCGCATCGCATTAGCCGAAACCCCCCCCCCCCCCTCCCGCCCCCCTCGGCGCCGACGCCCCTGCCTGGCCCACCTCCGAAAAAAACTTAACTGAGGCGAAAGAGTAAAAGTAAAATATTTGCTCGGCCATTGCAAGTGAACAGCGCTGATTGCGGCACTAAAATGAAACGAGTTCCTTGTGCGACGATAAGATTTCCAGTCCCCCCGTTTTTACCGCCTACTCCTGCCACTCCCACTTTGCCACCCGCTCCCGATTTAATCACACTGAAGTTTGCCCATTTTGCCGCTGGCCGTTTTATTCTTTCTTTTTATGCCGTGCACCCATTAACAATGGCCAAAAAGGGTATAACAAAGCGGTGTGAATGCCTGGATTGGTCAGTCAGCGACACTTCTAAGCCTTGTAAGCATATATATTCTTGTTCAGTCCAGTTTAATATAGTCAGGTCTAGCATCTAGATTAGCCAAGTCATGTTAAAGACTTTTCTTTGGCCTTACTTGTCTAAAGTTTTTGGTATAAGTAAATAAGCAACTATTTTGTATGGGTCCCTTCTACTCGATTCTCATAAGTTAAAGTAAGTTCTGCAGGTCTTCACTTTCTATAGGTGAAGTGTTGTGAAGTATAGTGAAATTTCAACGACAATAAAACAATTGTGGTAAGTTGGTCTCTTATACTTTTACTTTACTCTCTTTTTCTCACACTCTCTCTCTCTTCATCTGAGCTCTCTTGTATCAATATCTTCCCTCTCTCGCTCTAATCTCTACGTGCTCTCTCTCTTGTCCTCTATATTTTCTCTCACTCACTCTATTTATACTCTTTCCTCTTCGCCCTCAGTCCTCTCTTCACTATCTCCTCTCTTTCTTTTTAATATATCCTCTCTCTCTCATTCACGTTCCTCTTCTGCAGGAAAATCATATTTAATATTTTACTATAAAAAAAAAAAAATATCTTTACAGTTTTCCAGCAACTTAAAGTCCAATATACCCACTTTGTACGCAGCACATTCCAAAGAGGCAGGTAAGTCTATCTTATGGCCAAACTTTGTAAGTAGCTTTAAGGCAGTTGGCACCTACGGCACCCAGTTAGCCCCGTCCTGACAATCGACGGCAATTTGCCACGCCCCCCACTTCTCACAATCCAGCCCCTCCCCATCACCTTCGTCCTGGCAGCCAGGCAGCAAGCAACCCCAATGCGCCGTCGATGACCAAAATTCGTATTCACAAAGCATCCGATAAGGATAACAGTTGTCGTCAAGTGAACGTCGTGCCGCCGGCGAATACCTCACGAAGGAGTTGGCCAAGAGCCGCAGCTGGAGCAAGGAGCAGAAGCAGCAGCAACAAATCGTCGCCAGCTGCCAGCGACAATAAAACGTTTTACAATGTAACTAAGGCGACGACATGCCGCTGGTCCTTTGGCTGCGGACTTGAGGTCTCCAAATTGAACGCCTCTCTCACATGTGGCAATAATGTGCGAATCGCTTGCCCCAAGTGCAACAAAGTTAATAATTGTTTATTGCCACAACGACAGCTGTGGCCGGAAAGAACTCTGTTGTGAAAACTGAACAAAGGCTTTATTTTTACTAATCATATTTAATTTTCCTAATCTATATCCATATAATGCTTTTCTCAAATCAAGTTTTTAGCTTAGATACTATCCTATGTAGACTTCATATTACCATAACTCTGCCAAAATTAGACCGATTTTTATGTTTGAGGGCATTTTGATAATATTGAGTCCTCCCGATTGATTCTGTATTTAAAATTGGTGCATTTTTGGAACTTTCAATTTTTTGATTTTTTTTGGAAAAAAAGCATGTACTCCCCCCTTATGATTTTTTGGAAATTTTTTTTTTCAAAATTTAAAATCTCAAATTTTTAATTTTAATCGAAAGCTGATGTCAAA
>SCDZ01000676.1:0-60960 GCA_004143845.1 Drosophila lacertosa | reverse complement strand
TTATTATTATTATTATTATTATTATTATTATTATTATTATTATTATTATTATTATTATTTGTATACATCATTAAAAATCGACACATCTCTGCAATATTTTAACCCAGAAGCTAATCTACTCTTTTTCTCATTAGGAACAGAGTGTTGCAACGTGCACCTCGATCAAGGGAGGTAAAAGCGTCCAAACTGCCAAGAATTAACTGCAATAAACACCGACCTGGCTGGCGAACAAGCAAAACATCTCGCAGCCGAAACGAGAGCAAGAAAAATAAAAACGCAAATGGTGAACTGCAGAAGCAGGAAAATTAATGGTTCTCACAAGGAATTTTAATAAAAATGCTTGCAACTAGATAGCTGGAGGTTAGCAAAAACTAGCCAGATGCAGCAGCAGGCCAACTGCTGTCGCTCCTGCTGCTGCTGCTGCTGCTGTCATAATGCTGCAATTGTTCATTATCCACTAATGAACAAAAAGTGTGTGTGTGAGAGTGTGTGAAAATCGCACACACACACACATACATAGCAAAACCTAAATAAGGAAAATGCCGCACGGCGCACAAAGATGAAAAAGCGGCGACGACCGGCGACGAATGACAGCGTATGAAAGGAGCAAGGGGTTGGTTTGCCAGGGGGGAAGGGAGGGGCGGGGAGTTGCTTGGAACACATTGCTCTGTCAGCAGCTGAGGGCGCAGTCAGCGCAGGACCCCAAACAGATTCCGGCCAGCAACTTTAATTTGCGCCACAGCTCGCACGTTTTCTTATTTGCCGTCTGTTTTTGGCGGCGAGGATCTGGCAAAAGGGGCAGGGGGGAGCTCTCTGGGGGGCAGGCTGGGCAGACGTTGCTTTGAGTGCATTACGTGGAATTTTTGAAGCACTTAAGCTGTGCCATAAAATGCTGCTGCTGCTGATGCTGCTGCTGCTGCTGCTGATGCTGCTGCTCCTTGGTTCACATGTGACAGTTGCAGTTGTGCCTGAGCCCGACTGCGAGAGTCCTTGGTGAGTTTCGGCCTGGGCTCCTTTTGTCTGCGCCGTTTTTGTTCGTGCGGCATTTTCTAATGACAATTGTTTTGCAATATAAATTGCACAAGTGCGCAATATTTGCTTTTGTTTATGCGAAAACTTCAACGCTACCAGCGCCCAGCCACCGGCTCCCTGCTCTTGACACCTGCCCACCGAAATGGAAAGGCGACTCAGCGAAGTAGCAGCAGGAACAGACGTTTGCAGCCATTTGTCTCGCTTTGCACGTTCCACGCTCGACCTGTGTATATGTGTGTGTGAGTGTGTTTGTGTTTTGTTTTCTGGTCTGCCTGCTGTTTCTTGTTTCATTACGGACTCCAAAGACTACCCTCTAGAAGAGAGCACAGCAGTTGCATCCAATGGCTTTTGTTCAGGTCGTGATATTTGCTTAAATTAAATGACGTGAGTTATGAAATTAGATTTCTCTCGGCAACAACAATAGCTCAATGCTCCAATGCTCAATGGACTCTGAGGAAATCTCAAACAAAAAGCCTTTTCAATTACAAATGACTTTTCAAATTTTACAATCTATTGTTACTTTTATATTCAAACATATTTCTTTTCAAATTTTAACAAATATTTAATTAAGTAAGTTTTGGGTGCAACAAATATTTTGATCTTCTAACGCCCAATTAGACTTTAGGCAGAAATTCGAGTAAAACAAATCCAAATGCTTTTCCACTTGAACAGTTATTTATTTTATTAGAGCAGCATTTTTTTTTTATTTGATTAGGCTAAAATACTCTTAAAGTTTTGTTTGGCTTTTATTTAGGTATTCCAAGCAAGTGCAGAATTTTGTTCTTATTAAATTACAGCTCCGCATTTACGTTTGCAGTCAGCTCTTAAATGGGGCACGTTAAACGAAAACATCAGCGACAATTGCAACGAGTGACGGATTTATCCCTATTTGCATATCATTTTGCTAGTTAACGCTGCTGCGAACCGCGTGTGTGTGTGTGTGTGTGTGTGTGAGTGTCCTGGGTGTCCTGCTGCCCGTTGGCTACCAGAGACAGGCTGCTTTTGAAATGCGCGTGGCAAACAGTGCAAATATGTAACAGTCTAATGTAAATTTATTGTTAAGTGAGGGGCCAGCGGTGGCCACTGAACAAAAAACCCTTAACGATGTCCCCGCCAGGTCAGGCGAACAACCGCAATGGACAGTGCAGGCGAAGGGTGCTTGCCGGGTGGTGCCCCACCACCCACACAAGGCACCACCTGGCTACCTGGCTACCTGGCTGGCAGGTGCAGTGGCGCACAATAAATCTAATTTGCGTCGCATTTAATGACTTTGTCATGGCAGCCAGCACCCCTAGCTGGGCGACTTTCCTGGCAGCTGACTCGTAAAAATAGTGGCCGACTCCGAGGGCCCCCCCCCCCCCCCCTTCCCCTTCACCCTCCTGCGTAATGGGGCACTTGGCAGCGTCCAGCGTTCGCTGCGGTGATATTTAAGCTGTTCCCAACGCAATTTTAGCCAGCAATAATTTTAGGTAACGGTGCAAAGTGCCCCATAAACAAATTAAAAGCGCTAATTAGAATTATGTGACAAAGTTAATGCGCAAATTGTAAATTAAACAATGTGCAGGCAACGCAACGCACGCTTTCTTACACTTGGGGTTAACGCTGCGGCTACGTAATGTCCCACATAAATTGCACCCAAACTAACTAACAGTCAGCTCACAGTAAAACAAACAGCGTGAGTAAACGCTAAACCCTTTCAACAGCTCTATTCACTTAACTCAAACTCAAAGGACACTTTAGCAAACTTAAGGACTTTTATCATACATATATAATTGCTGACTCAGCGCCAGAAACATATTTCTTCTAGTATAAAAGAGTAACAAACTTTAGTTAAATTCGATATGGACAGATGCATCAGGCATACTTATTTTTTATGTTGTCACACAAATCTTGAGCATGCCTGAATACCCTGTAAAAGGGTATAGAGGCACGTCCTCTGGCTCGTTGACAGACTCATTTCGTGTTTCCACCGTCATCGTCGTGAGTTTGTAGAACATTTGTTGGTCCGTGATTCGGCTGATTTATGCGCTCTGATAAGTGCTCCAGTGTGCGACCTGATTATCAGACGTCCTCACACAAAAGCAAAAGCTGCATGTGTGCGTAACGCGAGTGTTTTTCTTTTCTTTTTTTTTTTGTATTTTCATTTCCATCGGAACAAATTTACGGCACAATGAGAGAAAGCAACAACAGCACACGAGGCAAACAATTTACAAATTTACAATTTACAATTTGCATATTTGATGCTGTCTTAAACGTCACCCCGGTACGGTCCGCACCCTCTACGAATGCCCTAATACATATTTGGCCGATGCGCTGGCATTTTTGATTTACAACGAGAGATTTTTAAATTATTGGGGAATGAGCCGCTGGCAGCGCAACCAAGCAGCTAAGAGCCCCTAATTCCGTTTTCATTTTTTTCGCTGTGGCATTCAAGCATATTCAAGTCACTCACTCAGGCGACGGGCAGGCATTTATTCATTCATTCATTCATTCATTCGTTCGTTCATTTGATTTGATTTGATAATGTTCGAGGCGGCTCGGCTCGGCTTGTGTTACGCATTTCATGCAAGATGATTTATTAAAATTCCGCAGGAACAGCTTAAATGAAAAATACGTACACAAAAGCCAGCGCAAGGCAAAAGGACATTAATAATACACGAGAATGCCTTTGACTTGCGGTCCAAGGGCTGAGCAGGAAATGCAACAGTTTGGCAAATAGCCTCGAGATACGTATCGAGCTGGGCAACAATTGATGTTGGCTTCGATTCACCGCAGACAAAACACCAAAATTCATTTTCTCAACCTTACCGTTGTCCAAGCAACAACCGCACAACAACTAAACAAACAGCAACAAATCACAGGTTGTCGCATAAAATATGCATTAGAGCACAAACTAACAGCAACCACTTAACATTAGTACAAGCAGAGACTACCCGATTGGGTTGAGGGGGGTTGGTTTTTGGCCAAATTTAAATTCGGGCTTTAAGCTGGTCACACTGGCCGGTGTGCATAAATTCCCATAAAATTATGTTGTTCGTGTTTCGAGCTGCGGCTCTGGCAATTTTGTGTCGACTCGCAACTGACATGTCAAGATTTAATTCTCCCCTGAAACCAAACTGAATCTTTAATGAGAAGCCAACAAAACTCTTGGCCATTGTTGTTGTTGTTGTTGTTGTTGGCTATTTGGCTGCCTGTTGTACTCATTGTTGTGGCTGCGCTTTTGTTGCGGTAGCTGCCCAGGTGTTGCCCCGCCCCGCCCCGCCCCGCCCCGCCCATTATCACAGAAACAGCCTCATTGAATATGTGTAACTATTTTATTTGGTTTTGTGGTACTTACATTTAATTTGTTATGCAAAGATTTCCCAAAGCATCCACACACGATTTTTGTGTAAGAATTAATTGCTACATTTGTTAGTTGTCGCCTTTTGCAAAAGTTAATCCCAAATTCGGCAATTGGGCAATAAGTCAACGCTTGACCAGAAACCGCAGCTAGAGACAAAGACTCATAATTTTACAAGTATTTATTCCTTTTGATTTCCATAAAATGCATTGCAATTTACAAAAATATATTCTTAGGAATCTTTTAAGCAATTATTGAAGACAAGCTGGAAAATTGCAATCAGGGTCGGAGTTGTATTAAAAACTACTACAATGGAGAAAATTTCAACACTTCATATTTTTGGCTATGCACAGAAAATCTTTTGTAATTCTTTACAACCCAGCAATCAAATTCGTTTGAATTGTGTGTGCTGAAAACCAAAAAACTATGTATGGAAATCCCTTGCCTGATCACATTTCAAACACCTGCATAAACGAAAATACAAAAATATGCATATATGTATATATATACAAAATATTTTGAGTGATGCCAGCTGATGCCATAGAAATGTCCTCGGTGTGTACTGTACTTTATTACAACAGTGGCGGCAGCAGCGACAGCAACAACAGCAACAACAACAACAACAATGGCCACTAATAACATCCAATGCAGCAACACAGACAAAAACAATAAATAAATAAAAAGATGGCGTTGCTTTAGCCATTGCTGATGCCTGCAAAGCCGCAACAAGCACACAACACACGTAGCAGTTATAAAGCACACACACACACACACAAACACACACACACACACACACAGAGAGCAAAAAGGAGTAATCTGCCCGTTTTATTTGTTTTCACAATTTCAACGTTTGTGCCCGTGTGTGTTTGTGTGTGTGTTGTTCTATTTTATTTTGGATCCTTTTGGCGCACACATGCAGAAATTTTTCTTCACGCGCTTGTCAAACCGTTGCACCGCTCTCATCCATTTGGCTGGGCTCGTCCTGGTGGGGCGCCCAGTTCCGCTTAGTTGTCATGCGCCGCCATAGACCAAAACTCGTGCCATCGCTTGAAGGACTCGCGTACGTGGACACAACAACAACAACAACAGGAACACATTTCGCTGGCCGCAGTTGTGAATTTTTACAAGGTTCGCAGTTTTTTTGAGTTTGAATTGTGCTTCGGTTTTTTTTTATTTTTGTTGGGTTTTTTTTTTCTCTCTCTCTCTCTGTTAGTGAACCGCTGACAACGTGGCGGTCGCCAGCGTTGAGGTTGGGCTTATTTGTTTTGCCCGCTGGGCAGTTTTGCTGCTGCCCCGAAACGTTGCTTTGTTTGCTGTTGCTGCGGCACGATTAAAATGTGCTCGACAAAGGAATTATTTAATACACGTTTCACCTTTTTTTTTTATGCGCTGTGTGTGTCGCTTTAGCCAAGATTTTTATTTACACTTCGTCACATGTGTCTTCTTCCTCAAGCGTAGCAGCCCCCATCACAAATGTGTGTGCGAGTGTGTGTGTGTGTGTATTTGTATAGGTTGCCTCAAGCAAATAGCGTGTTGGTTACACATTTGTATGCCCGCTGCTCAAATATTTGGCTTGAGCAACGGCGCTTACATTACAACATTTGCAGCAGCTGAAAATATAAAGTATACGCAGCATTAATATGCATATCTATGCCACTGTCTGTATGTGAGTGTATTTGCAGGTGTGCGAACTCTTAACGCTCGACAGCATTCACGACTTGGATATGGCAAACTTTTGACTATTACAATAAATGCAAATAGACTGACAGACTTGAAATACAACATTTATAAATATTTATGATGCCCAGCTGAACTGTTCTAGATAATAATTTAATTTGTGGAACATCGTAAAATGCAACAAAGTCGACAAATTCCTCAGGTGCCACACACACACGCACGCACACCTACATCAATTCAGGCACATAAAAAGTAATGCTAATGCCTTGGCAATTGGCACTCGTGCACGTTACACATATCTTTATTTACTTTGGAGTTGTTCTGAGGCAGGCAGCGTTTATGGCGCCGACTTTACGCTTCAGTTACAATTAGCGATAAAGTAGCGCTTATCGCCAGCCAGCTCTCACAATTGCTACGTCGTTGTGGGCTAGGACTATCATATCATAAGCATTTATTAGTGCGCCAAATCAGGGCCACATTTATAAGCATAAGAAATTGAATGCCCATTGACTGGGCCAGCGGCAGGCAACCCGTTTGACCCCCCCCAACCCCGACTACGTCTGGCCATATCGCATTACTGATCATTTGCTAAAAGGCGGCGCACAAGTGCAGCATCATTTCCGTTACATATAAATACACTTTTCTGCTTCAATTGAGACTGGGCCATGACTTGGCCAGCAACGGCCTTACCAATGGCAACGGCAACGGCATCTTCCGCACGGCAGTCAACAGTCAACGAGCGCAATTTAAACTTGTTACGTGCTTCAAGTGCCGAGCAGCGTCATGTTGAACGTAATGAAATGTGGCACACACACACACACACAAATACACACACACACATACTGTATCTAGCCAAGGGATATAGCAATAGCTAGTCAGACACGGCAGCGTTTTTCTGCCTGATTTGAAGGCTGCTCCTGCTGCTGCCTATCGAAGCGTATCCTTTTATGATTATCAGCAGAGCGGCAGCGTCATGCTTAGTCCCTCAGCCCCCTCGTGTATTTATCTAATGCTTAAAATTATGAATGTGCTTGGGAGCGTTGTCTGCCCAAGTCCCAAGTCATGGCCAATTTCCAAGTACTTTTCATTGCCAGTGCTGTGATTTTGTTTTTTTTCTTTTCATTTATGCGTTACGTATACGTTACGTTATCCGGCCATGTTATCGAGCATGCTGATTAGAGCCAGGCATTTACGACTTTTCACATTTGTTTTGGCCGTAAAATTCAAGACAAGTTGAAATTCAATTAAACTTGAATGAAAGCCGCATACGCAATGAACTACAGTGAACGCTGGCCAAGAGCGCTTGCACTGTTTGTGTTTTTCGTGGTAATTGAATAGTATGCATATTTATATGAGCAATTCAATTACTATTCTTACAAATGCCATTTACAAACGGGCTTCGGGCAGCGGGCAACGCAATTGTAAATACACAATAAATGAAGCCTTTGTGTTTGGCAGTCTACGAGTAATTGCCAATGAATAACCAATTAAATGTAAATAAAACAGCAAACAGACAAAAGCATAATGGAATTTTTAAATGCTTAGCAGGGCCACAGCTCGAGCAAAATAAAAAAAAATTAAAATGAAAGGACTATTGGAGCCAATAGTTCCATCAATCGCGCAATAATTAAAAAGTCAATCAGCACGGAAATAACAAATAAGCAACAAGGCCACAAATCCACATCGCTTCACGCTCAACGCTCCACGCTTCGAGCCATAACTCAGGCCAATAAATTCGCAGGGCTTTCAGAGCACTGCGAACTGATTGCAGCCCGTTTGATGATAAATTAAACCATGTGTCTACAGCTCGAATTTATTATGCGCCAAAACGCCAAACGCCTGTCAGAACCTGGGCCTGGGGCAAGCCGCGAAACCTTTTAAACTTTAAATCCCGCTTCAATGCATCATCGCCAGGAGCCAAAGAGTGGCGTTAGTCAAGTTAGTGCCAAGGTGAACTAAAAAAAAAAAAAAAAACGAGAAAAAGTAAACTTTGCGTTGCTTTTGCTTTTAGTACGCTTGCCATAAATTGCAAAGTGGCTTTGCTGGCAACTATATAGAATCTGCTCCTGCTCCCGCTCCACCCACTCCTGGTGCTCCTTTTGCAACGTCCTCTCCTGAGGCCGCAACCTTTCACAGCTTGTTTATGCGCTTCACACGCTCGTCTTTTGAGCCGCCTGCCTCGACTCCTGCCATATTGGTTATTAATGTTTATGGCTGGCTGGGTCGGCGGCATTCGATTGCCTAATGCAATTCATAATTCAGTTTCGTGTTCCGTTTATAATAATTCAAGCTGTCATTGACTTATCCCCCCACAATACTACTATATATAGTATAGAGTATATCGTAAATCGTAGCAAGTTTTAATTTGGCGCCAAAGCCACACTTCCGTTTTAGAGCGATTTGATTTTGTTATGCTCGCATGTACATGTCCTGTTCCACGTCCTTGTTGCCGTTGGCTGTTTGTTAGCCGTGCTTTATTGGTTTTATATTGGCTCATATTTTGCACGGCTGGCGGCTCGTCCAGCTTCTGTCGGACAGGTTGTGGGTGAATTGTGACAAGTTGCCAATGGGGCTTTAAATTTCAATATTGCTGCGTTCGGCTTCGTGTCATCGTTATACCGTTATCCAGCCCACCCATCCACCCCACACTCCGTGTCCATGTGCGCCTTTGTCCATGCGGGCGTAGTACCGTATATTTATGGCGTAATTGAAACCGGAAACTACAACGTTTTGTGGTGAATTTTAATAAAGTTCGCCTTTGTGTGCAAGTTATTTATTGACAAATAGCTGATAATTTGATTTTGTGCCAATATTTAAAACAATGCGGCTCACATACACTTCGCTCAAAGCCAGACCCAACATATCAACTATCTGTCGGATAATGCATGTTCTACTTAGTCCAACTCGGAACAAAAAACATTTTTGGCACTGACCACAAAACTGATGTGCGATATAAATAGAAATGTTCTCGCCTTTGTGCCACAAATTAAATTATACATATATGTTTTATATGTCATGTCAAAGCGCATACACAAACTGGAAATGCGCACAAAAGACTTTCTACGATGAATAAAAACTAAAAAAAAAAAAAAAATACAAGTAAAAATTCCTTTTGCACTCAACAGAAATGAATGTAAACAATTTACAAAGTCGTATTTATATCTTTATTTAGAGACTTTGTTTTCGTTTTTAATTAGTTAATTAACATTTTTGGTAGGGTTTTCAAAAATATTAAATTTTTTTGGGTACTAACTTAGGTAACTTATAAGTTTGTTTAGAAAGTTTGCTTTGTTCTTTGTTAAATAAAATGTATAAAATATCTAGAAATAACGTTTCCATCTATCATTGTCTAAACTCATGAAATGACTTTTCTAAGCCAAGAAACTGTTCGCATTGAACTTATTTCCAGCAGCAAAGAAACAAAGAAAGCAAAACAGAAGAGAAGAGAAAAATTGTATGTCACTCACAAATCAGTTTCCATTGATTAGGCCATAAAATAATGCTGATGGTCTGGCCAGCAAAACGATTTCAAATTCGCAGATAAAACTTGCGGCAAGTATCATTTCATTTTTGGGGCAATAAAATTCCATTAAACAAAAGACAACTTATCAAGCCATTGGCCACGACGAGAACGTTATGAACGAGCCAGTCCCAGAGGAATGCAAAATGAGACAACGTGATGAGTATGATGGCATTCCAATAACTGGCACACGCCCCCACACAAACTAGTTTAATCTGTCATGCTTCTTGGACAAGGGAACAAGTTGGGCCAGAGCTGTGATCAAAGCTGTGTCCGAGCCACAGATAAAGGCATTTTATTGGGGCTGCTGTTGTGCCGATGGGTAAGATTAGCTGTTGCCATCGCCAGGACACACACACAAGTGAAAGCCTCCGTTCAGCAGTCGTCAATGTGGGGAGTAAAAGTCCTCCCGGCCAAAAGCAAAACTCATAGCCACAAGATATGAGGTTGTGCCTGGATTTACTTAGTCGGAAGCAGGGCTGGGCTGGGCTGGATTCTACTATGCTTTGACTTATGACTTTAATTTGAATTTCAGTCTCCATAGATATTTGTAATGCTCTCGCTCGCACTGCTTGCATGCGGGCAACTGGGCTGACAGCTGGGGTGGCCAAAACCCATTGGCCATAATTCTAAAGCCAGTGACGGATCGCAAATTGGAAACATGCTGCCAAACTGCAGCTGCAACGGCACAGATGAAGCCGTCAAACCAACAGCCAATGATGAAAGCATCAAATGCGAAAACCAACTGAAAATATGAAGTTCAACACATACAAAATTCACATTAGAAATTATCGAAGAGCGAGAAGGAAAAAGCTGCCAACTTGCCAGTAAATGCAAAGGAAAATAGAAATCCTGATTTAGCTGAATGGCAAGCCAGGCAAATATATTAAATATAAATATAAAGGACTTGTATTTTATAATGACATTATGAGCATAAAAACTATGCTTGACTTGGTTTAGATGAATTTCGAAATGAATAAGCAATTTTAATAGCAAGCAGTGTTAAAAAAAAGATATTCTTTATTTGATTTTTACTATTGTATTAGCAAATTATTTATTAAGTATATGCTACATACCAACATTTATGTTCTTCTTATTATCAAAAGTATAGAATAAGGCTTAATAAACTAATATTCCTTTATGGGAACGTAATATGATAGTATATCTATACACTGTTCAGGATAGAGTACAAAAGATAAAGAATGTTTGTCAGCACAACAATAACAACGACAGGGCATGGCAGCTGCAAATTATGCTTCAATGGAAAAATGGGGAGTCGACAAATCCGAAAATGAAAACAACAGCCATAAGAGAGACAGAGAGAACGAGAGAGAGAGAGAGAGAGCAGGCAATATCAAGTAAAGGTAAGGGGCAAAGAATGCGATTGGAAAACGATTTTCATTTCTGCAGCTAATACAAGCGACAAATCTAAACGAGGCTGGACCAAAGACGGGAACTGGACTGAGATTGCCAAAGGCACATACGCAGACAATTTCGAAATCAATATTTATGACTACCCCAGCAGATTTATTGCAGCTTGCACACACACACACACACACACACATACACAGATGTGGCAAGCATTTTGTGTTGCTGCTGCTGCCATTGATTTGCACTTTGCCTCTTCGGAATCTCTTTTTATTTTTGCAGCAAGCGCTTTTTGCTGTAGTCACAAAATAATAATATCCTTTC
This sequence comes from Drosophila lacertosa, assembly GCA_004143845.1. NCBI lineage: Eukaryota > Metazoa > Arthropoda > Insecta > Diptera > Drosophilidae > Drosophila > Drosophila lacertosa. Next base: position 49,699 of record SCDZ01000676.1, on the reverse strand, counting down.
CTTGATTTTCACATGTGCAAACACACACACACACACACAAACACACACACACAGAGTAATACTCTGGCTATCCGTTTACAGTAGCTGCCTTTGTGGAGTTGTGCCTGGTTTTACTTATGACACTGCAGCATGCAATGATTTATGCATTTTAAACAAAATGTCAGCAAATAGAAGACCATGAAAACGAATTTAGCTGAATCTTTGCATTTTATATTACCAAAATACCTTTGTCGTCTTTATCTGCCTGTGTTCAAAAGCATCAAAGCAAACGAATCCAAATGAAATCGAAGCAGTTGCATTGCATTTTTTTTTCTTATTTTTTGAAGGGGGGCATTAAGTAAAGCAAAAATTGCATTCAATAAATACACACATAGGTTTATGTACAGCCGCCAGCTGTATGCACCAGTATTACCACACAGAGTCCTCAGAATTCAAATCCAAATTGCCTTCTGCCCAATCCTCCTGCAGTATTTCATTTGTTGTTCGTTGCTTGGTTTTGTGCAGCTAAGCACAAGTCCAATTGAATTATGAATTTCAATTTTACTTCATACAGCCACAGCAGCAACAACAACAACAACAGCAACAATAGCTATGTTAACAAATGCATAAACAAACAGTAATTGCTACCTAGCCTGATGGTAATATCCAAATGAGTGAGGCCTTTCACAGCCCTCTGTTTGCCTTCGATGAGGAAGCCTGCAATAGACGCAGCTGCAGCTCTCGGCATCAAATGCAATTTGAGCCATCATGATGTACACAAATTTTGCTATTGCTGCCCATCATATACATATGTATGTATGTAACGTTCATTAAGACTTTAAGCTGTTTGTTTGCCCACACACACACACACACAGACAGACCTATTTTGTTGTTCTTGGTTTCCCAAAAAGGCCGAAACATTGCATCACATTATCTGATCGCTTGCCTTAGGAAATTGGACTGGGAGCTTTCTACAATCTGTCAGCTGCATTCAGTGCAATTTCAATCTCACTGTTTGTGTGTCTGTTGCTTAAATTCAAACATAATATTTGATGTGATTGCTACTTTTAAAATGTGATGCGACCTGTACAAACAAGCTGTCCACTTGATATCCCTTTGCTCTGGCAAAATATTATCTAATTGTGGCTGCCGTTAAAAGCTTGTCAGGCCTTCCAGGTCTCGGCCAAGCAGCGCAAGTTTTTGGCTAATGAGCCGCATTTAATGAACTACAAACAAGTAATTTCTGCAGCACGGCAACAGCAGCCACCGCAACAAGGGAAACGGGCGCAACTTCAGCCAGCCACGCCCACTCCTCAATACAGCACACACATCATGTAGCTGTTGCTTGGCCCGCGGCACTTTTGGCAACTTCAACACACGACACGCGACAAGGCCCAAAGTCTGCTTTGAATACACGCGGCGCGGCTTATTTCATTAAATATGGCTGCAAAAAGCAAGTAACATGGTCGGAACGCCGCCAGCCAAGTGAGTAGTTTGCGTTAACAATGTGGCTTGCCAAATACTTTTTGACAACTTAGAAGTGCGCCAACCCCAAATTTGATCCTTACGCTCGCTGGAAATGATGCCTTTAACTTAAACTGATTATGTTTCCTGGCAAGCAAAAGCATTTTTAAGCATAAATTAAACTTGCTCTAATAATTAGATTCAGCGAAAAAAGTCTTATTCTCTCTTTTTGCTGCCATTAAACTTAACTAAAAATCAATAAACTATTTGCTTTGCACTTAACAAAAAATTAATTTTAGTTACTAAATAACTAAATTACATGAAATGTCATGTTATATTAAAAGCTTTCGTGCATGCCGCAAAAATAGCTTTGGCACAAATAATCAAATATTTACAGCCCAATTAGACGAGTATTTGTCTGCAGTATTTTGTTGAAAACTTTTCATAACTTTGTGTTAAAGCAACCTAAGCCCAAAACCTAATTAAAATGTCCACTGCGCTCTAAAGAATCAACACAAGGACAGTTGATAATATAGCCAATTATGTCGGCAAATGCGTCAAAGTAGCCAGTTCACACACACACACACACACACACACACTCAAACACTCACAGCATTTTATATGCTGCCTTTTTAATTAAATTATGCAGGCATTTTCAAAGAGTAACCAGTTCGTATGGGCTCAGCCCAAACCACTTCTGGCTATAATTGTGCTCATCAAAGCAGCACTTAAACTAATAGATAACACGCGCTTTAAATTTCTTGTAGCCTGCGAATACTCTTACCTCGTTCAGTGTTCGCCAGTATTTAATTAAATTCCATTGCCTGGCAACCAGCGTCAGACAGTTGCATATTAAATTTCAAAAATACTTTGCCCAACTTCATCAGTATTGTTTTTTTGAAAAGATTCGTTTTCTGCTTCTTTTTTTTCTGGCTGCGTTCAATTGGTGGAAAACGGTGTCCAATATGCAAATCGATTAAAGTTCGCAAATGAAAGCTGGAGCTGGGGCTGGGAAGCCTGGCACCTGGCTCTGGTTGTTATCCCCTTTGCAAGCCGCAAACAACAGCAACGCATTAGGCTTCAGAACAAAAGCAAACGCAGCAGAAGCAGCTGTTTGACAAGACTCGAGAGCGACTTAGTGCAACAGCAACATGCAACAACAGCAACAACATGCAACAACTTAAATCCCTGCACTGGCAGAAATCTTTTGCCTTTTGGCATGTGCTGCACTTACGGGCCGCCTGCTATTATTTAGTGCGTAGGCAATTCGGCAGTGCGAGCGCTTAATTACTTACATGCCCATGACCATGCCCACTTTTTGTATAGGTGCCAAGCGGCTGCCACTTGGCCAAGATTAAAACGCCAGCTTAGTGCAGACTTTTGCATGTGAAATTAGAGGCTTAAGCTCTGTGGCACTATGTGCTTGCTGCAACTTGTTTGTGGCATGCCCAGCAACATGTATGTGTACCAGCACAAACACGCACACACACACGCACACGCACACAATTTGTGTGTGCTTGTTGCTGCATGCGTATGATAAAATAATTCACTCGACTGCAACTCATAAATTCTCTAAGGTAGCGCATAAATTTTCGACAAATCTCGGCAAAATGCCGCAAAGCAGCCTCTAACCTCAGACGGGGCTGCTGCACCAGACGAAACCCCAACAACAGCAGCAGCAACAGCAGCAACAGCAACAGCAGCAACAGACAATACCGCAAGTTGGCCTGTTCAGCTTAGTCAACGAATCCTGTTGTTGTTGCTGTTGTTGTTGTTGTTGCTGCTGTCACTTGACTTTCACTGCAAGACAGCAAACATTGCAACATATTTATTTAGCTAAATATTTGAGTCAACACGCGAGAATAAGCCGACAAAGCTGCATCCATGGCAAATGCAGGTCCTCGACAATATGTTGTTGAGTTGAACAACAAATTGATTTGTTGAATAGCTTATTTGTTTGGATAATCAAGTTATGCATATCGTTGAAAATAATTTGAATTGCTGCAAATTAAACCAATCGATGGAACTTAATAAGTTGCCCAAAAATTTACTTGAAATGCCTTTAAATTTATTGTGATAATATTTTGGCTCATTAGGTATGTAAATAGGTGTCTAAATGAATTAATGCGATAAAGTTGTTCAATCGAACAAGTATTGTTATTAGGCTTAAGTTGGATCCCTTTTATTGCATTCTATTCTATTTATTTTTTTTACAATTCATTAATTGATTTATAGTTCTGTTTTCGAATAACTTAACTTAACTTTAAACTAGATCATGATTACTGCGAATACAATCAAACCATAAATGCTCTCTCTCACATCCATTTGCAACTGTTGCCAATTTTTTTTTGTTGTGGCGAAAAACGTTTTCTGTCGATAATTTTGATTTTTACACTTGTTAAAGTCAATGCATTTTTACATGGACAAGGCCAGCGGACAGCACATGAAAACGAAACAGAACACAAACTTTACAATGTAATGTGGTGGCTGTAAAACAGCAACAACAACAACAACAACAACAGTTGAGTTGAGCTGGGGGCAGGCAGCGAAAAAATTACCATTTAAAAAAAATGCCAAAAAATTGTTGCCGTTGCATTTTGCACGCATCATTGATGCTCAATGGAGTGTGCACACACTGATACAAAATGGCGGCAGGCCATGCGAGTGTGCGAGTGTGTGTGTATGCGATTGTGTGTGTGTACAACAGAGTTTGCATGCGGCAAATGCCTCGCACAGTTTCTTCGTTAGTAAGTAGTTTGTTTGGCAATTGTTTCGGCCAGTGGCAAAGTAAATCAAAAGGTTGCTCTAATAAACGGAAAGGGAAATGCGCACATGCAACTTTTGCCAGTGCAAAAAAGTTGCTGCACCAAACAAAACAGAACAAGAACAAGAACCAGAAACGACAAGCAGAAAACGCAAAGAAAAAGTCCGAAATAAAATCACATAAATTTTGGTGGAGAACAGCGCCATGTGCGCTTAAAGTCGAGCAAAAGCTGCCCGTAAGCACTGAGGACTGGCGGCTTGTTCTCGGTTATTGACTAACTCGACCCCAGAAAGGGAATCGCAGCCAAGTCAACTTGGCCTGTCGTTGCGAATCCCTTAAGATTCTAATTTATATCAGTGGCAAACTTATTTCCTATTTCCGCGCCACTGTGAAAATGTCGTACGTGATTCAATTATAAAATGCGGTCTCTCAAATCGTTGCAAAATTTATGTATTTCATTTTATTTGCAACGTCCGCGTATGCGTCTGTGTCTGCCACAGTCTTAGGGCGGCTGCCACATGTGGCCACCCTGTTGGGCTGTTTGGGGTGGCGCCCATTTTAATGGACTGCCTCGTAAAGTAGCGCAAAAAAATGTCACGAAATTTATGCGCACCAACGAGAGCTGTGAAATCTTAAACAAAGCATGCCGAAAAAAAGGATATCAGAAATGGGCCACTTCAAGGACTCGAAGGCTGCACACGCTTACTTGGGCGCATTTCAAGCGCAGCTCATGGAAATCAAATTAATTATGCACTTGTCGTCCAGTTGACTGCCCTGCACCGGTTCGGCTTCGGGTTCGGGGTTTGGGTTCGAGCTGCGGCTTCTAGTTCGTTCAGGTGCTTGTTGATGCTGGTTGCCAAATGAAAGCCGCTTGCGGTTAACGGCATCGTCTACTAATTGAGACAGCACTGGGCTGTGGGGCTTAAACAATCCAAACCTTCAGCTGCTCTTGGTGGTCGCGACCGCGCTTACGTCTATCAATTTGCACAGTTAATTGTTAATTGACCTCGGGAGATGCTCTCGATGTTACCGATAATGTGCAGCCTCCTCCTCCTCCTCCTCAGCCTCCTTCAGCACGCATTTATGGAAACCATTAAAAAGGCCAAAATGGCAAGCAACAAGCACAGTTAGTTAGCTTGGGTTAGTAGAGTATGCTTGACTAGGAGTTACCCTAAGTCTGGCAATCGTAACAAACTAAAGGAGTGATCTACATATAAATGTTTTTTTTTTAATAAATATTGTCTTTCTTAAATTTAATTTTTAATTACTTTAGACACTTGTTCCTATTTTTTGCTATTAAATAATTTGTAGAAATAATAACTTAGACATAAGACTAAGTTGAATTTGAAATTTAACTTATAAATTTAATTAAAATTGTTGTAAATAATAACAGAATAATTAAGGCCTAATAATTAAAAAAAAAGTCTGAGAGAGAGTTGAAATAGACGCTTTTATAGAGACAGAAGGACATGGTTAATTCGACATATTTAATGATGCTAACCAAGTATTGGCCTGTTAAGACATTTAGCACAGCAAGTTAGAGTGCTATAGTAGAGTAAGCTTGACTAGAAGATACCCTAAGTCTGGCAATCGTAACAAACTAAAGGAGTGATATTTATGCAAGTGTTTTTTCAATTGGAATTGTTTTTCTCTAATGTAAATTTAAAATTAGTTTAAACTACATTTATTAACTTTAGACTCTTCTTACAATTTTTTTCAATTAAAAAATTTGCGGAAATAATGAAATTTTGAATTTGAAATTAAGCTTATAAATTTAATTAAAATTGAAGTAAATAATAACTGAATAATTAAAGCCTATTATCAGACTCTTATAGTTTTTGAGATCGACTCTTTCATACAGACTGGAGGACATGGTTAATTCGATTAAATTTAAATTTATATTTAATTTAAACAAAATTTAATTACTCTAGACTCTTATTTAAATTTTTTCCTATTAAATAATTTGTAGAAATAAGAACTTAGTCATTAGACTAAGTAGAATTTTAATTTTAGCTTATACATTTATTTAAAATTGTTATAAATAATAGCAGAATAATTAAAGCCTATCATAAAAAAAAGTCAGATAGTTGAAATAGACGCTTTTATACAGACTGGAGGACATGGTTAATTCGACATATTTAATGATGCTAACCAAGTATACCTTTGCCTTTGGCCTGTTAAGACATTTAGCACAGCAAGTTAGAGTGCTATAGTAGAGTAAGCTTGACTAGAAGATACCCTAAGTCTGGCAATCGTAACAAACTAAAGGCGTGCTTAATGTGTTTATGTTTTTTTTTAAATTGGAATTATGTTTCTTAAATTTAAATTTAAATTTTATTTAAACAACATTTAATTACTCTAGCCTTTCTTCCAATTTTTTCCTTTGACATAATTTGTAGAAATAATAACTCAGACATAAGACTAATTTGAATTTTAAATTTAGCTTATACATTTAATTAAAATTGTTAAAAATAATAGCAGAATAATTAAAGCCTATCATAAAAAAAAGTCAGAGAGTTGAAATAGACGCTTTTATAGAGACAGAAGGACACTGTTAATTCGAAATATTTAATGATGCTAACCAAGTATACCTTTGCCTTTACCCTTACCTTTGGCCTCTCAAGACATTTGATATTTGGGTTGAGGGCACAAAAAGCATTTGTATGAAGGTACATGAAAAATGTATTTTCATAAAACGGTGAATGGGGCTGCCAAGAAATGACAGACATCTCGCTGGATGTTGCAATGCGCCGTTCCTTTGCGTTATTTCCTTAACATTCGCTTGTCCTGCCATCACTCAGCTCTCTGCAAAAGTCATAAATCGCAATGCGTGGATTATGCAATTTTCATGTTTGCATTTGCGAAGGCAGCGCACACAAAAAGGCTGACAACAATGCGTTACATTTAGCAGCAAGGACAGCAGCAGCAGCAGCGGCAGCTTCAGCAACAAAAAACTAACAAATTTTAAATCTATTCGGGAAAAAAAAAGAATGCGCGGTAGAAGGGCAACAGGAAGCGCCATGGTATATGTGGCAAGCGTAAGTAGCAAGGATATGCGGCACTTGCAACACCGGAAGCCATCAAACAATGACGGCTATGGCGGCAGCAGCTGCACAGCTGCAGCAGCTGCACGACAGCTGCAAATACAACACATGCTGCACTAGAAATAGAAATAAGTGGAAAAAATGAATGCAAGCTGAGCACAATTCGCAGTTCGGTAAGAAAAGTCATACAATTGCCGAGCAAAGTTGTTTACAAGCACAACACACAATGATAACAACATAAGACCCCTCAAAAGCTGTTGCAAATGAATTAAATGTTTTATGCAACTGGCGCAAAGGTTCGCTAGCCAACTTACTGTACTTACTTTGACAGAAATAAATGCGAAATTGCTCACTTAAATTTTGAGCAGAGCTCCCAAACCAAAATTAATGCCAACCTAAGGTAAATATAACTATCTCTTAATGTAAAGAAATCCCAAATAAATATAATTCAAGAAAATTGTGCATAAGAAACGCATTTGAAAATATTTTATGTTTAATTAAATGAAGAGCAAACAAATATGAAATATTAGACAGGAATGAAAATTGAAACTTAAAATGATGAAATTATATATAAAAATATTTGGCCATTTTGGGTTTCATTTAAGGCTAAAATTCTAATTGAATTTCAGAAAACTATACGCCTTTAAATTTAATAAGTGGCTTAGTTAAACTTTTTGAGCGCCTAGTAATGTTGAATGTACGTATCTTGTTGCAGGGCTGGTGGCGTTGTGGTTGCCACAAATTGTTGAATGCAGCCTTCATTTGGTTCTCTGACGGCTTATTAACATTGCGTTTAATAGTATAAAAACGGAGTGAATTGTTGGCTGCTGACTGGTCAGCCGCACAGTGCAGCGGCCACTGGCCTCAGTATAACTAAATTATTTAGTTGGCTGTGCGGCAGCCAACGGACACAAGTCATGCCCCCGTTGCATGCAACGGACAAGGGGGCATGTGGCAGCGAATGCGACTCACTGACACGGCCAGTCGACGGTCGGTCGGTCCGGGCATCAAATGATTGCCCAGACACTTTATTATGTATGAGCCAACAACAACGACAACAACAACAACCGGACAGACAACAACAATGCCAACAAATGAGGATGAACAATGAGCATGAACATGAGTAAACAAATTATTTATATTTAAATTGTTTGTGTGCGACTGTACTGTTGCCGCTTGTAAGTTTTGCATAGGTATATCTATATATATATATAGAAACCCATTCGTGAACATGATTATATTGCGGCGGGCGCAGCGACTTTTTGTGCCTTTGACTGCTCCAGCCATAGCAGACAAGCAGCCAGGATACGTGTCCTGTCCTCCCGCCAGATGCCCGCGCAAGGTTTATTTATGCATTTCATTTGGGGCTGCACTTTGCTGTGGGCACAGACAGCGACTGCTGGGGGTGGGGGCGGGGGCCTTGTGGTTCGCCTTTGAGTTGATGTATTAAAAATTTTCACACATGGCAGTTGGTTGGTTGTCAGTTGCCCAAACGCGTCGTCGCATCGCTGCGTTCGCATACAGTGAAATTTGATTTTCCCTCTGCCTTAACCAGATCAAAATTCCCCGAGACGAGCTACTCCTTCCCTGCACAAAGCTGGTCCCGTCCAACTTTGCTTTGACTGTGCATTTTCCAGCGCTTGATTTGCGTTTGCTTTCATTTTGTTTTACGCATCGCGTCCTGCGACAAAGTGGCAACAGATTCGTCCTGATTAACGTGTCTTTTTTGGCCAGAGCTGCTGCTGGCACTTTGCTGCCAGTGCTTACCTTATTAGCCAAACTGGCAGCTGTGCAACTTTGATTAAAAATGTTTTTCAACTAATCAGTTCTTCAGTGCTTTAGAATGGATCATGGAGACAAAAGAATTCTTCTATATGATTTCAATTTATTTAGAAAATAATTCTTTGATTATCTTTCCTAAATAAAAGCATTGTTAAATATGGAAGAGTATATTTGATAATGATTTAATTAAAGTTGGTTTATTTTTCTATATGTATAAAATTTATTTTGATTAGAAAATAATTCATAGATTATTTTTCTGAAATGCAGACATTTAAAATATGGAAAAGTATATTTGATGATGATTTAATTAAAGTTGGTTTTTATTTTCTATATGTATACAATTTATTTTGATTAGAAAAAAATTGAAAGATTATCTCTCTTAAATGAAGCACTGTAAGATATAAAAGAGTATATTTTTCTATATGTATTTAATTTATTTTGATTAGAAAACAATTCATAGATTATATTTCATAATTGCAAATATTATCAGATAAGGAAGATATGGAAGAATATATTTGATGGTGATGTGTTTAAAGCTGGTCAATTCTTCTATATGTATTCAATTCAATTTGATTCAAAAATAATTAATAGAAAATCTTTCTTAAATGAATTTTATATATTTATTTCAACATTTCTCTTATTATATTCTATATATATATATTACACATTATCTAGGGTTCTGCCCTTGCTTTCGAGTTGGCAGAACATATTGCAATGCAATTAAATCAAAGCGTCAAGACATTTTTGTTTATTATTAATTTGCATATTGATTGGTATTTGACACTGTCAACAAGCCTGACATCTGTCGGAAATTAAATGCCAGTGCGAAAGGGCGAAACGGCGCCTCAAGCCAAGTTTGATATTAAACGCTAACAGCTCTCATGAATTCTTTAATAAACATTTAACCGACAGTCCCCGCAAAAACAACACAATAAATTGTCTGGCAATAATTGATTAATGCGCTGGGAGCAGCCAGCTACGCCAAATTTCTTATCATTGACAGGAAGAGAAGAAAACTAAGAGCTGAAAATGGAAAATGGAAAATTGAGAACTTTTGTGCGGTAGAAGACGCATCTAATTAACGCGGCCAAGAACACGCGGCTGACAACTGGCAGCCACGATTGCCGCGAGCTTTTGCTCTTTGTGCGGCAAACACCGCAGAACTAATTTAAATTGATGGAATATGCTTCGATAGCAATTCAATTAACTTCGACGCGGCCTCGTGCCACAGTTTTAGCCAAGTTGCATGCATTTAAGTTGGCCAGCATTTCCAGGCTACACAAATGAGATTCGGTTTGTCATCGCATATGCGGTCGCATTTTGCATAGTAAGTGGCCAGTATAAGTTGCGACGGGGCCAACTGGGTGTTGGCCAAGCCGCAACTGAGCCTCGTCTCATTGCATTTTGTGAGCCAACTAAATCACCAGAAATCAGTTATAAATCCGTCCGACGTTTGCACAGCACGACATTAGACATACAAATACGTATGCATAATTCCCTTTGCCGTAGGTCCTTGCCGCTGATAGCATTGCAGCCAGTTCGTCCGCTCATCTGTGAGCCTCTCCCTCTCTCTCTCTCTCTCTCTCTCTCTTTCTCTGTACATGTGTGTGTTTGTGTGTTTGCGAGTGCGCCTTTCAATTATTCAAATAACGCAGCATTTTGGCAGCAAGGTCTGTCAGGATATACAGCAACGACGCGAACGAGGACTCTGTGTGTATGTCGTGTTATCCAGGCCGCCCAGAGCGGTAGGCAACGCTCATTTAGATCGTCAGGAAGCTAACGACGGTCAGTCAGCTGGTCAGTCATGAGGTCTGCATGGCTGGCCATTAGTATACGCTTTGGGGCTTACCATGCGCTGACTTTAATCTATTGCCTGGAAAATGCACACACACACACACACACACACATAGAGAGACAAACACATGCACACACACAGATGCTGCTGCTGCTGCTTGTGTGCGACATGAAAACATCAAACAACGTTCGTCGGATTTTAATTATTATTTGAAATCACGATGACGCTGACGATGTCTACCCCCTACGGTTGGGCTTGTCCTTCCACCAGGCAGGCTAATGAAACATTAGCTGCTTGCCTACAACAGCCCCGCTACAATGGACATCAGTCATGTGTGTGTATATGTGTGTGTGTGTGTGTGTGGAAGGAGGCAGGCTATGAAGCGCGCTTGAGCATAAATTTTATTGTTTGCACGGCAGCACAGCAACAACAATAAGAACAACAACATTTATAGCTGGCATCTTTGTTGTCAGGCACAACCAGACAAACACACACACATACACACTCAGGTGGTATAAATGTGCTAGTTAAATACATTTGCAAATACATATTAAGGTACAGTCAGACAGAACGCTGCATATAAAGCAGAGCATGTTGCCAGCCTAGCAAGTGTTTACTGTTTGCCTCAACAAACTCAAAAAAAAACTCAAAATTATGGCTATAAAAAAAAAATCCTTGGTTCAATGAAAGTTCAAATTACCCGCTCCAAAAAGCGAATGCAACTTTTGCAACAATCGATCATGCGAGATATATTAATTTTTATTAAAAACATTATTTTTTGAATCAACAACAGTTTACTTACATATATGGCTTCAATTTGAAACTTCAGTTTTTTTATATTTTCGACTTATTGATACACAAAAAGTTGATTGATAAAGTGGAAATTTACTTAACCACATTGCAGCAATAAAAAACAAATATTTTTGCATAGCGAACATCGATCAATCAATTGAGTCGATTTATTAAAACATTAATAAATGCAATGTTGCAATATCGACAATTTTTTTAATTGAAATTCGTTATTGTTACGGTTCTCATATACTGTAAACAGAAACTCTTTCGATGCCATTTAAATAAATTAAATATTGCATTCAATGCTGAAACAATTATTTGATTCGATGGGGAAAACTTGTAAAAATCGAATGTGGCAAATGTGCTATAATCTTGCACACATGTCCTGTGAGTGGCCGCCGTCGAAGGAGCCAATTTGATTGATAGCACCGGCAGCATGTTGGCCGCACTGTCAAGTGCCAATTAAACTAAAGCATGGCAACAGGCAGCGACCGTTGCCACCGTGTATAGGCCGATAAAAATGCCAGTTATTTTTTTGCACGATTCGCTCGACAAGTTTTTTTCCTTGCTGGCTCGCACTAATGATACAGGACACCCCAACTACCGTGCTGCTGACCGCGTTGACGTTGATAGGCCACAACAATTTTCATTGGACAGCCATTTACAATAAACGTCAGCGATTGCCAGACCAGGCTAGGCAAAAAAAAAAAAAAACAAAAAACAAAAAAAGTGAAGAAAAGAACAACGAAAATATATAAAAAAAAAAAAAGCGTTGTGTAGTTTAGGTTAAGCGCAAAATCAAAGTGCCATCGAGGTCGGGGGCTTGATAAGCGCTAATGAATGGTTTTCTTGTGCGCTTCAATGGGCCGTGTCTATGGCTGGCCGCAACCATAGCAGCATTCGCAGCAGGACACTTGTCGCGGTTTGGGCAATTTAAGTGGCGGTTGATGTTGTCGTCCATGTCGATGTCGACGTTAACGTTAACGTTGACGTCGACGTCGACTGCGTTCGCTGGCGCTGTGGTTGGGCTGACGCAAATGTTTGGTTTCGCTGGCAATTAACGTGGCCAAAAAACAATGCTGCTGCATTTTTTCGTTGGCCATTTTTGGGGCTTGTAATAAAATGGCAAACGTATGCCTGCAATCAATAACCGAAGCGAGCAGCCCCAAAAAGTATGCTACTATTTTCTGTGTGTGTGTGTGTGTGCTCAGCCAAAACCGCAACAGCAACAACAGCTCGAACACAGTGACAAAGTGTAAGTAAGAGAGAGTAAGGGAGAGAGCGAGAGAGGGAGCTGCCAACAAGCGACTTAATACAGACCAAGTTGATGAAGACACAAGACAGATGGATAACGGCAGGTAAGCCAGGCATACAAATAAGAAAATTGTGCAATGCCACAGCATATATGTATGTATATAGAGGAGCAGGAATAAGGAGCAGCAAAACTTTTGAACGGCCACTCCAAGCACGACACTCGGCACAATGGCAGCCTCTTTTGTGCCGGCGACTGCAATACAAATCGTTACCAATTTTCAACCGGACACACCAGAAAGCAGCAGTCCGGCAGAGCTGGCCCGGCCATAAGCAACGGTCAACTACTATATATATGGCCAAACATGCGGCACACACCTTTCATTTATTCGACGTTTTTCTTTCTCTCTCTCTCTATTTTTCTATGTGTTTGTGCCGAACCGCGTTTGGGGCTCTGGTAGGTTTTTGGTTCATGTCTGGCGTCCATGTCTCTGCAGCGGCTTTATGTTGTGCATGTGTCTGGTCGGGGTCTTTACGTTGGCTTGATTGGATTTGCCGATGCAAATGAAGAATCCAATTTTTAAAGTTTGTTTTTCGTTATCGTTACGTTTCTTGTTAGTCCGCCTGCTGCTGCTTTCTTCTTTCTTTTTCCACATTCTTTTTCCATCATTTCTTTTTTTGTTTTGTTTAGCGCGACTCTTCCTCATCCTGATTTCAAAATGTTGTTCGTGTCTTGGGCTACAGCCCAAACCCACTTCGGGTGTGTTGTTTGCACGTGTGTTGTATATTCTTTGTTTTTTTTTTTTTTGGTCACATCAACACAGATGCATACAACTAACTGTCCAGCCATTGACACAAAGCATCACCATGCCCAGCAACAACAACAACAACAACAATTGACAGCAATTCAAACTAAAAGGAAGCACACACATGTTAAAAACACACACATTTTTTCTATGCTTTTGACTTTGCACGCCATTTGTCTGTTGTCTTGTTATTGTTGTTGTTATTGTTGTTGTTGTTGTTGGTTGTGCCTTACCACAAAATCGAATTTTCACTTTTAAACAATTGACGGTTGCCACACTCACATGCCTTCGATTCCTTACTTTTGTTTTTTGTTTTTGATTTCTGTTATTTTCTGTTAGATGTTATTCTCCCTTCTGTTGTTTCAATTGGTATTTTATGCCTTTCAATTTGTTGTTTGCTCTTTGTTTTCATTCTGGTCAGCTTAATTCCTGGCCAGCTTCAAACTTCTGCTCGTCATTTTGGTCTAGTTATTTGTTTAATACATTTTCCAACTTCTTTGCTAATGCCGGATTTGCCAACTGAACGTTCCGTCCAAATAGAAAAAGCAAAAATTACATTTTAATTATTGCAAAGCCATACGAACAGTATGATTTAAAACTGGGATTAAAAATGTTTCAGCCCCTTGCAAATGTTGTCAAAGCAATTACCATTTAAAAATTACCAATTACAAATAATAATAAAATAAATAACAACGCCCCAAAAGCATTTACTCTATACATCAAATATCTAACATTAGATGGGTCTCTCTCCTTTATATATTTATTTGCAATTTTCAATTTATTATATGCCCATTATTAATGCGCGGATAGGTCAAGTGGAAAGAAGCCACGATTTGTTTAATTTTTCATTAATATTTTCCACTGCCATCTAAGGCTGGCTAATAAAAGGCAGCCATTAAACAACACAATTAAATTGCCTGAAATTTGATAGCACCTTTTTGAAGAGCATGTAATAAAGCCGACTCTGACGCGTTGGGCACTTCATTAAATAATTGAACACCAAATGCTGGTAATTTATCATTAATGATTGCCAGAACACAAAAACAACCCAAACAGCAATAATCTATTGGGGAATAAACATCAGAGATACCCTGTTAATAATACAGATTGTATTCTTACACTTAACTTACAATCTTATTTATTTCAGCGCTCAATCTGAAGACGATAAAACTGTTAAACTAAATATAATATGAAATCCCTTTTAAGGATAATCCCTTTGCTTAAGGTAGCCGCTCGCTTTGTGCCCTTGGTTACAGGGTATTAACACGGTACACTGTCAGTTACCCAGCAGTCCAGGGCCTCGCCTCCAAACCAAATTACTTATAAATTTGTATGCCATGCGAGCCATTGACAGCGGCTACAATTACCGTCGTCGCAGGATACCTTGAAGCAACAGAGACTCGCATAAATAAATCAGCTTTGGGCATGTGTTAATTATCCAAAAAGCGACGCCATGATAAATGCTTTCGAATGCTATAAAAATATGCTAAGAAATTATAAGGACAGTGTATATATTTAAATCTAATTGCTGTTGTTCATAAAAAAAATTAACAGTTAATAAATAAAAGTAAACTTATTTGTTCACTTCCGTTAATATTATTATATTTTTTTTTTCAAAAACTGAATACTAAATATTTTTTCAACTTGATCTAAATTTGTAAGCCAAGAATGGTACTTGCCATTTCCTAAGACTGTTCCGAGGTAACCCTACTCTTTTGCTTAACTAAATTAATATTTTGTTAGTTGCATTTTCTAATACTAAATAAATGATGTGTTCAGTACTTAAATGAAGCCTGTTAAACAGCAATGAACTTTGCGATATGTATATGTAATATTGATCCGAACTAATCCAACTGGGCTGTATCCAAAATGTTGTGTTCATTTAAAATATTTTACAAGGTAAGCACAATAAACAAAACATGTTCGGCTCATGATAATGGCAGAGGCAACGTTAATCTGTTTGCATGCTAAGTGGCATTGAGAATTAGCCGCCGCTTATGCCATAAATCGTATCGCAAAGAGCGAGTGTGTGAGAGAGAGAGAGGTAGAGATAGAAAGAGAGAGAGAGAGCGAGCGTTAAACGTTGGTCAAACAGCAAATATCAAGTTTTATTGAGCCACAAATAACGTGCAGATAATTACAAAAACAATGGCAACCGCTGGCGGCCAGTCGGTGGCCAAAACAAATGCACAAGTAGTCTTAGCCATGGCATTTTGTTGGCTACGTGGGTGCGGGCACGGGCGCGTTGGGGGAATAACATGGCAAAGTGGAAAAACTACTTACAAGTATGTTAACATGCGCAATTGTTAGGACCCATTGCCTCTGTCTTGTAGCCCTCGGGGGGCGCCCAGCCAAGTCCGATGCGAGCAACAACAATAGCTTCAGAATTTTCCTTTCTTGTGTGCTTTTCCCGCTGCCAAGATGCTCGAGTTTATCTGTTGTGGTCATGGCAAAAAGTAATCCACAAGATAAAATACAATAAAATAAAAGGCCAAGCGGTGAGTAATGTCTGTGGCCAATGTTCTTCTTCTTATATTTGTTGTTGTTGTTGTTGTTGTTTCTGGTCGCTGCATTTGTGGGCAGGTCGCTTAGACAATACCTTCGAGCATCTCTGTTGTATTGTTGTTGTGTGTGCATAATTTATACGGCGAGCTCCTCATGTTTTTGGCTAAATTATTTTGCTGGCCCCGGCACGTGCTGCGCTGCCTGGTCGAGCCTGGCATAAAGGCTCCAGGTCAACAATTTGGTCATAAATTTTGGCGCCTGGCCTGCGACACGCTCTATGACATTATTGAACCCGAAAGGGGATATGGCCAAACAAAAACACCAGCAACAGCCAAAAGCACAAAAGCCAAACAGTTGACCTTGAAAGTGTGTGGGAGACTACAAAAAGTGATATGTGAACTGCATAAAAAGGTTTCCCTAATAGAAATAGCTCACAAATAACAAAGGGAGCAAAGATAAACTAAATTAAAGATTAAATAAAATAAATAAAAATGCTTGCTACAGATCTGAATAATTGATCCAAGCATTGGCAAAGTGAAGCCCCCAAAAAAATCCTTAAAAAAGCTCAACAATAAAATAGTCCTCGTACTCTGAGTGAACTCAAAATTAACTTTAACTGAATTCGGCCAACCACAGCTTAAATTTAAGCAAAGAAAAAAAAAACAAGACTAAATTTTATCTTAAGCTTACCGAAACTTAAATACGCTTCTTGACAGATTACTTAAAGTTTGTCTATATCAAAGTTATCCTGATCAATAACCAATTTATAGATATATATATTTATATTTATAAAGTTTGATCTTTAAAACCGTTGCATATTTAATGACAAAATTGTAGTACTTTCCGCTGGGAATATATATAAAAAAAATCATGCTTATGAATGAGTTGGTTTTGGCTTTTTTATTAGGCCAGCGAGTGCTTTGAACTGAAATTTTCATTGGCCTGGCCTGTTGTTTTTAGAGCCAACTGATGTCTTCCCCTGTTGCTGGTTTTGCAGTTGTTTCTGCCGTTGCTGCGGCTGCAATTGCTTTGGGACCATTTAGCATTTTTGAAGTAACCACATGGGGCAACCCAGGCAGCTGGCGGCAGGCGGCAGGCGGCAGCAGTTCAACCGTAATGGCTGAAAACACCAAAAACAAGGAGAGCATCTAGGAGACGCAGAAGCGTTGAAGTATTACAAAACTCTAAACAGGCGCAAAAGTTTTTGGCAAAAAGGAAATTTTCTTAATTTGATTTCTTCAACGCCCCTGGAGTGCAGTGCGGGGCCTAAATGTGCGTGTATATTTTATAAATATATATAAAACACAAGACAAAATCGTGCAATAAAACGAGCAGGGTACCGAGAAAAAGGCTTGGGCACAAAGTTTTTAATAAAGTTTTTATACCTTGCTGGCCGAATAAAGTCGGGACAGCGCTGCAAACGGAAATAATTGAGCCAATTTGCTGTAAAGGGAATAGAGCAGAGTGTTCGACAAGGCACGGCCTGGACTTAGATTAGGCACAGCTCAACAATATTTCGCTGAAATTGACGCTTGAAGAGCCACCGGTTAATGTGCATTTTAATCAGGTAAATAACTCAAGCTGGTTGAATAAAGACAACAAGGCCAGGTTAAAGCCAAGAGCTTGTACACTAATATATAGCCAATATAGTAGGGAATTTTTTTTTTAAATAATGCCTAGATTTATCATAAAAAAGATTTTTCATCCATCTGGCAGGACCTGCAACTGTTCAGCGATTCCTTGGCGAATTCGGGTTAACCACAAGACAATAAACATTTCTCGATAGCGCTTGAATTTCATTTCAAAACAATTTGTGAAGGTCTCGCTGCAATCGAAGTTTGTTTGGCAGCTAAGCAAATTTGCAGTCAGCCGTTGATGCTGATGCTGATGCCAATGGTGCTGCTGATGCTGAGGCAGCAATGCCAAGTGCGTGCCAGGATCAGCAACTGTTGGGCTCCACAGTCAATAGTTTTGTGCGGCACAAGTTTATTTTCTTCTATTTTTTTTTTATTTTTTCTTTTTTGATGAATTGACATGCAATGCTATTTGCCAGCAGTCAATATGCTTGTTACATTAAATTGCCAGCTGACTGGTGCTGCAACTCTTCAACCATTGTTAATATTAGACGCGCCAGTAACAAGTATTACTCTGCATTTTATATGCAATTGCGTTGAATGTGTGCGAGTGTGTGTGTGTGTGTATTTTATTGACTGACTGACGGACTGACAGTAGCCGTGCAACGTGCGGTGGCAACGCCAGCAAATTGTTTTGTATTGTGTAGCCGACAAGCGACAGCTCGATTTGCATGCTATCCCGTTCTCCCTCCCTCTCTCTCTCTCTCTCTCTCTCGCTTGCTTTTGCTCTGCGCTTGAAATAGGTTACGCATATGGCATGTTGCGCCGGAGCGTGCCAATTGACATCCACATTCGCATCCCCATCCGCATCCGCATCCGCATCCTTATCCGTATTCCCATTCGTATCCGCATGGAGCGTTTTTCGCTTGAACTTTATGAAAAATTGCCATTGAATTTTAGCATTTGTGTTCGCTGCTGCAGCAGCAACAGCAGCAGAAGCAGCAGCTATTTTCAATCCTAACAGTTTTGTCCCATGATTGACTGACTGAACGGCAGTCGGCATCGCAATCAACAACTTGCAAATTGTCAGCAATAGAATATTACTGTTGCAGCGCTCAAATTGCATTTCCGGACAGGTGTCCTTACATTGGCGGAAATGATTCCGGTAACCTATTCTCTGTGATAGCCATTTGCACATTTCAGCGCTCGCATCAAATTGCCGCCACAAGTCCTCGTTTCATTATAACTATAAATTAAATGCGCTTCTTTGGCCATCTTTGTCTTTTCCATTTTCCTCTGCTTTTCATTTTGCACCTAGCCACGATTTGCATGTGAATTTGTTTGGCCAGCTGCAAAACAGCGGGAAATGAGATTCTATTTGTTACGTGCCCAGCGAAAGAGTTGCACAATAAAAACTTCCATTTCAAAAAGAAGTTTGCTTGTGACTTGAAAATATCCTGTAACGAAATCTTTCTTAGGCAGATGTACTCAAATTTGTATATTCATAATCAATTGCCAATTTTATGAATAGAATTTTAAACTCTGACATATTTGGTATATATGTATATGGAAAACCATTTTCTGGCAGTACAGTAAAGAAATCATATTGAGAAGAGAAGGGTTAAAAGTTGGTAACAATTGCGTGACCTTTTCAGGCCTTCAAGTCCGACGCTGTTGTTGCCTTCGAAATGCGACTAATATGCAATTTGCATTAAATATTCAACACATTGCGCTGACGTAAAAGCCTGCCGGCCGGAAATGCGACGCCCCGATGGAAAATGGAAAATGGAAAATGGCAAATGGAAATGCTGCGCTCGGCTTAAAAAATCCAAGTTGGCGTCGTTAATGATGTGGCCCCAAATGCCTTTGCTTGCGATGTGCTGTGAATTTTATAAATAAGTGCATGTCAACATAAATTATAAATACTCCCAGTTGATTAATAATGCACAAGAAAAATGTCACAAAGAAATATATGCTGGAATGTACGCGCCCCAGCTCAAACAACCTGCACGCACTTCACATGATATCAGGCGGCTGTGGGGGGGGGGAGGGGGGGCGACAAAGGACGAAGGCAGGACCCCGGTGCACAAGTAACAAGATATAAAAGAACGTATTTTGTAATGCGAAAACTGAATGCTCTAATAGATGAGTAAACATTATAAAATAAAATAATTCTAGTTACATTTTAATTTGACTAAATACATTCTACATCATTTATATTATTAGGCATAGCAATGGAAAATCCTTTTCTAAAATCCATTATGTTATGTTTGATAAAGGCCATTGAAAAAACATCGTTGTTAATTTGTAACCATAAACAAAGAACTGTTATAATTTTATCAACCTATTTAAATTATCAGAAATTAGTTTTAATAGTAAAATACAACTAAAGCCTTTGTTAGCTGCCCGAAACACATTTAGATACAAATTGTAATTTTAAAACTTGCGCACAAACATTATTTTTTTTGTTTTTTGCAATAATTGCAAAGGCTTAATTATACTGGGAAAAAGCAGCAATGTTTTTCTGTTTAACAATTATACTGTTATTCACTTACCTTTGTACGCAGAAAACACACACATTTTTTGGCCTGCAGCTAATTTTTGGTGGCAAGCATAAAATATACATTCCGAATGAAATTTACACGATTTTTAATTGCAAATTCTGAAAAACTGCAGAGCTGTAAAAAAAATGTGCAACTTTATGGCAAAAATAATAATTATCCAATGCTAGGGTATAAAAATATTGTATGCCAACACAAAAATAAAGTCATTAAAATTGTATATATATATATATATGTGTATATGCAAAAAGGGAAATGTAACAGCTCCTAGGCTGTGGGGGGAGGGGGAGGGAGCAAGCTGTGTGGCGCTGTGGTCGTTCTGCATGCGTGCAAGAAATGGAAATGCGGTTAATTTCCGTAAAGTATGCAATAATTTCTGGCTCCAAGCATAAGTAAGTGTGTGTGTGTGTGTTTGTGTGCAACAAAAGCAACGTGCAAAGTAACTGCCACACCCCTCACAGTTCCGTTCGTAGAGCCAACTGCATATGCAGCAAGTAAATCTCTTTGGCAGTCTGTGAAGACGGAACTAACGAACAAACGGACATTCATCAATATAAATCAAGCGGCGACCACAAGGATCAAGCCCAGAACCCAGCACGCGTTCCTGCTGGCAAAAAATAAATAAAAACATTTTTGTATGAAAATTGCTGCGAATTGGTTGGCAAACGGGCAGATTGCAGGCGGAGGCTGTTAAAATGTTGGCCAAAGAAATATTTGCATGTTTTTATTTATTTGCCTTATTCGGCGCAGCAACTGGAGGCGGGCACAGCGGCAAGGGGATTGGCCGCTGGTTGGCTTCGGTTGCGGACGCCGCATTGTGCATTTGGGGCTAGGCCTGGGCTGGCCGCCGTGTCCTTGCTGTCCTGGCCACAGTAGCATTTTCGTTTCATTATGTTCTGTGCGCCTAAAGGATTGCAATATATATTTGCATTTATTTCTTCTCTTTTTTTTTTCATCTTCATGGTGGCGCTTTCCTCGTATTTTCCGCATACATATATATATATTTTTTTTTTTGTGCGCTACAGCAAGGACAACACGGACCGGCATGGGCTGCAGTTACATTCGGTTGCATTCGCATTGGTATGCTTTGCAGCCAGCGACGGCAGCGGCAACAATGCTTTGGGCCAACGCATTTTGACTTCGGTATTTGCGGCTTTTTATGTAATTCATGGTCATTCAATATACGGGCGTGTGTGCGACTGTGTGTAGCTGCGTGTGTGTGCGCAAAAAATATGTATTGCATTTTTTTTCGCAACGACTTTTACGCTCGGATTTGGCCAAAGAAGCGTACGCGAAAATCACGTAATTTATGTGATTTCCGTGCAGTTGCAGTCGAAAAATGCATGATGCAATTAAAGCCAAGCACACACACACAAACACACACACAAACAAACAAACACAGTGCGCTGTCAAACGTCAAAAAGAAAATCAAATGCGATCAGTTTGTTTAAATCCGCAATTTAAGCAGCCAAAGAATGCGACTTTTTCAACAAGCACAAGGACAACAAGTTGCAGAAGTTGAAAACTGCCCGACGCGAAAATACCCCGTGAACAGCTTTCTTTTTGCCGTAGCATGTTGTTGTTCCAAGTTTTATTCATAAAAAGAAAATTTTCTTATTCAATCTTCTAGAATGTCCTTAATTATACACAAGTTTTTATTCAACTTCAGAGGTCTTACTTACTTTTGTTAGCCTCTGTATTGGTATCTGTTTATTAAAGTCCTTTATTTTTGTAATATATGCACTATGCTTTTAAGATCGAATATTGATTTGAACGATTTAAAACCCGGTTTCGTCTAATAGAAAATTTAATTTGTATAAAATTTACAAAAATCTGCCTTCGGGTTTTGTTTTCACCTATTTAAATCTGTAGATTTATCAACTTTTCATATTTCCTTTATTTAATATATACATATATTTGCTTTCACTTGCTTAATAAATGTTCACTTCTGAGTACAGGGTATACAGGATAGCAGATAATATGTATACATTCTTAAAAAGATTGTATTTGATCTCTGCATAAATAATGTTAAACCTGAACATATATTATATTAAAGACACGCACACTTTTTACAAAGATATATTTTACCAAGCAAACTCAAAATGTTTCCCATTTAGCATTAAAACAAACTATAATTTATATCAATCTGTTGCTTGGCTTCCAATGAACGAATAAAACACTTTCAACAAATTTAAAATTTTTTAGACCCTTGGTGCTATAATCATATTTTTATCAGAAATAAATCCGTATCAGTTAACGTTTTTTCGACAACGAAAACCAACTCTAAGTTTAGCCAAAAAAAAATTATACACCTTTAAAAAAATTGGAGCTTTCAGGTTTTTAATTGAAATGTGTTTGCGATTTTGCACACGGCAACAAATTTAACAATATCGACGCCCCTTTTTTTGCACAGTGCACGTAAATGACGTTGCATTTTATTTGTCATTTCCGGTTTATGCAGGAAGTTTAAATTATTGAATGCGAGCGGAAGTGCATCGAAGCAAAAGCGTACAAACACAGCCAGCGCTGGCAAGTGTGTTTAAAGCGCGACATCGAAGCTAGCCGACTGTCGCCTGTCTGTAGGACTCTCGTGTTGTTGTTTGCATTTGCAGCGGCCATGAATAAATATATATAAATTTAAATAAATGCCAGGGAAGCACACACACGCACACACACACACACACAGATGCATGGCCGCACAGTTTGTTTGTCAATAAATCAGAATGCTTATCAACGTCAAACGACCACAAAGACTCCAAGCAAACAATATAAGCGGCCACGGGCCACGACAACGGTAGTTGCTGTGTGTTTGTGTGTGTGTGTGTGTGTGTGTGTAGCATCTATAAGAGCCTTGTGCGACGGTTTATTACGCGCGATTAAATTCATTAAAGAAATATGCCCGGCAAGCGACATCAAGCGGAATGAAAGCAGCGCCAAACGAAACGAAATCAGCCGCCTGGCCCGACCAGGCGTAACCACAAAATGGCAACAGCAAAGGAGGACAACAACAATCGAGTACAACAGCCAGGACAACAAACTGACAACTGACATTTGCCGCTCTATCTGGGCGCCTGCAGGCATTGTGGCCGCCAATTTATGGCCCGGCCGCAAAGTTTGCCCCACTAAACCCGCTAATTGCGCTGCTTTAGACGAGTATCCTCTGGCCCCCCGCCTCCGCCACGCCCCCATAATTGTGCTCAATTTGCGCCTCATCTCGGACCGTTTTCGCTCTTATTGTTTGCATTATTAGCTGGCAATTTTTGAGGAACTCAACGAACGCCTTCTTAGAGGATTAACAGGCGCTTTGTCTGTAACCATAACAGCAGCTGCAGCTGTTGAGTCAGTTGCCTGATAAGCCCTTTAGCTAAGTAGTTGCTGTTTTTCTTGTACTCGCCTAAGCCTTGTTGTTTTTGGGCCAAGGCTATATGCTAATTTAACTTGCTGAACTATGCCCAAATTCGAAAAGCCTTTTCTAGTTGATGGCGGCCCAAACGTATCCATCAGATTCAATTGCATACCATATCATTTGAAACTCATCTAAGTTTTCATTCAGTCACTTTGACACTGTCAATGCAAATTTAAATGAATGCAAATCTTTTTTACACATAGAATTTTTCAAATTGTTGCGCTTCTTTTATGCATTTCAGTTTTTTCCCTTTGATACCCTGTAAGTCAAGTGATACCAAGGAGATATTTCAAATACTTCTTTTAGTGCGGAGGAAAAGACTAAAACCTTCGCATATATTAAGAGAGTGTAGAAGGATTGAGGGCATAATTGCGTAAAGTTTTCACATCTCTTTAAAGGGTAATTACTTGCCTATCATAATCGACAAGTCTATTTTTGTTTTTGTCTATTTTTCATGTGAAGTTTCTGGCTGACAGAATTTTGACATATACAAAGCGCTGATTGCGCCCAACTTTGCGCCAGCAACCGCATAGGCTGATCCGCTGATGAGCGAAGCTTTTTGCTTGGTGATAGTCAAAAAAACAACTGCCGCATAAAAAACACAAATAAATAGTTGACAGTTGGGCCAGAAATTCAATTTTTTATAGTAGGTAAATCGCGGCAGTTTTTCACAATGCTCGCGAGCTTAGTGAAAAAAACCTGCCGCATGCATAAAAGGTGCTGGCACATTAAAGGATTCAGCGCACTCAACAGCCAATGCCACACGAATAATTTATATATATATATATACATATATATGTATATTTATTTATATATATACGATTTTATTTACTCGTTCATCATGATGAGATAACATGCAGTTTTTGGTCGGCAATTTTATTGGCAATATAATAAAGCTTTATTAATAATGGTTTGCTTTTTAGTGCGGTTCACTACACATTAAATGTAATTTATGGTACACGGCGAAATATAATTATTTATATTAATGGGGCAGCTATGCAGGTGAACTAAAAATGATTAACAGTAATCGCCAGATAACACAAAAACATATCAAAATATTGAACTGACAAATTGCTTAATGAAACATTGTTTATTGTTTATTGTTTATGATGCGCACATTAAAAATCACAAAAGAGCTCGATTTTTATAACCGAAAGCAAAGTTCAACAAAGTTTTTTTAACTGTGCCATGAAGCTGAATCCTATACTCGATTTTTTATAAAATCTATTTAAGTTTTATTTAAGTAATTTTGTATCTTAATTGAATCATTGAAAAGCAGACATTTACTGCTTAATAAATTAAATAACAAGTTTTATTCAAAACTTTTGCCTATGAGGCCTACTTAAACTGAAGCTGTGCAAATGTATATTTATTTTTTAAACATTCATTTAATATAAATATATTAATATTTAATATAAACCACCCAACAAATATAAACGCCATCAAATTGATGACTATCCAAATGTCCGTTTGAAATGGATTAAAAGAACTCGAACTGATTACAGGGTATCACGCAGGCTACCACTCTTCCATTAGCCAATCCAGCTCATTCTTAATCAGATTAATCAGGTTGAGAGGTGGATATTTTTTGCTCTTTTCTCGCCTATTTTTGCTTCAGCTCACAATGGAAATGTTTGCATTAAAGCCGACAAGTATAAATGCGCATGCAAAACAAATTAGCAGCGGCTGCCGCAGCCGCAGCAACGTTTGCGCCCATCAGCATCATCATAGCAGCGATGGCGGCAAACAAAGCGAGTGCACGGCCCGCACATCCTGTCAATCCTTGCATACTTATGCGCATCCGTTATGCAAATGCAGACGCTTCTCTCCCGCCTGTCTCTCTGTCTGTCTGTGTGCATCGCCGTTTGTTGTCGTTCGCCCGGAAGAAATTATTGTTATTCGAATTGATCTGGCATTGCAGAACGTTGTCGCTGGCATCGATAGGCAATGCCAGCTGCCAGGACACTGGCCAGCGATATCGTCGAGCCGGCCAAGCGCTGGCATCTCGCTGATAACGTCAGCGCACCCGAACGGGGCCCGTTTGTGTTATTTATGGGTGCTCGCATATGCATAAATAAAATAAAAATGGCCCACTCAGTGCAACGCTCGACGAATGCACAATAAATTGCAAAAATATTATTTTATCAACAATAATTAATTAAATGCACTTAATTGCGTGCCGCATTCGCAGTCGCAGTCGCAGTTGCAGCCAGAGTTGCTGCACGCAGCTGCTGTCGACACGATGGGGTTGGCGCTACAAACATGGTCATCTGCATATGCTTGAGCAGCGTTGTAAGTAGCCATGTAAGTGGACAAGTCACCGCCGGGCAACAGTTGCCACAGTCTGCCCTCGTTCGCGACGCTCTTTTGGACTTTTTGCCGGGCACCTCACGATTTATGTATATTTTAAAGTGGCATTAAGTGCGCGTTAACATCTTATGCAAGCGGACGCACAACAATAACTTATGAATGTGGCAACAACAGCAACAGCAGCCATTAAGTGCGCTATTGAAACGCCCCGAACAACGGTTAATTGACAATCGCTGCAAGCCGTGCTTTAAAAAATTTGTCGCTCGTTTTTAATGAGCCGTGCGGCTAATTGTGGCAGCAACGAAAGCAGCAGCAGCAGCTACAAAGTTGCTTGCAGCTGGTTACATTTGCATTGTCCAACTTGTTTGCTGCTGCTGTTGATCAAGTTTTGTCGAGCAACTTGCATGGACATATGCGCCAAAGGAATATTACACATACGCCATGCTGTACGCAGTTGTTGGCCAAAACTTTTGCACATTTTTTGTAGTTGCTGCTGTTGTTGTTGTAACACGTTGCCTGGCCACTGACGTCTCATTTTGGGTTCTCAAAAGTACGAGAGTATCTACCAATTCAATTCATTTGCCTGCAGCAAAACACACACAGCAGCTTATGTATGTGTGTGTGTGTGTGTGTTCGTGTGTGTAATTTACAATCCCATGTGCATGCCATCCATGTACGCATGCATGCACGTGTATGGGTAAATTGTTAAATTTATATACAAAAGCAGCGCAGTTGCAACTGCCAAAGTAATTTGCGATAAGTGCGTCAGATTCTTTAGGGAAAATTCGACCACATACTGCAGCAGCAGCAGCAGCAGCAGCAGCAGCAGCAGCAACAACAATATCAGCAATAACAATAACAAATGCAATGCAAGTCCCAAAAATATAAGCAAAGTAAAAAGTGTATATTTATTTTGTGCAGCTGCAGCTCGACCGAAGCTGGAATTCGCTACTTGAAAATGATAACAACTAACGAAAAAGCATAAAACCAAATAAAACTTTAGTATACATAAGCTGAGCAATAAATAAACCAATTTTCGATAGTCATAATTTCAGCATGGAATGCATGTTAAAAACTATAAAAATATGGAAAAATTCAGTAACGGCATAGAGTTCAACTTTATCATGTTTGTGAATACGGGAAAAGTTTTTAAAAAATTCTATTTTAACAGACTTGGATTTACATACATAGAAACTATGCTTCTAGGCTGAAGAGCTTAACAAAGTTTTTAGATTATTATTACATACATTTTTTTTTAAGATAACTTTGATTTTATAATCTATTATTTTATTGCTTTATTTACTATGCAGAATAATTTTATGTTGTTTTTGAACACCTTACTAGCAATTTAAATGCTTTATAAACTGATTAGTTGAAATTAAGCTTAATTTGTGGTTAAGCTTCTTCTAACTAAACATATTTGGCAAATATCTCTTGCTGGTTTAAGGTGCTTTAAATTTGTGTCCTAAGGACTCAGCCTACTTGTAATATCCTCAACTAAGCTACAGGCTCTGATAGAGCCGGGCAAGTGAATTGCTAAAGTTGGAATACCCCGAACGACAATCGATAACCAAGCTCAAACAGACGAGGGCTGCGGCAGCTATGCAAATAAGCAGCAGCTGAGAGAGAGAGAGAGAGTCCTGGGAGGATGCAGCAAGCGTTTCATTTGTGGCCAGTCCTGGCCGCCGCAATTCCATGTGTGTATCTCCGTCAATAGCTCACACAAATGCATGTGAATGGGCAAAAAAAGATGGCAATTTGTATTTCAACTGGAATGTTTTTTTCTGCTGCTGCTGCCTCGCATTGTAATAATAAATTGTATGAAAGTATCCAATGAAAATAAAAATGCCAGTGCGTAATTAATGAGTCAAGGTGGTGTCATATGGCGCATACACACTCGCTCACACAGAGACAGATAGAACGAGAGGGAGAGGAAGGGAGTGAGCAAGAGAAGGAGCATGCTGAGTACATTGCGTGTTAAGTCGCGTATTTCATGGCGCTTATTTATTATGCACAATGTGCCAGCGACCGTAGAATGCGGCAGCGCCAAATTATTGACTCAATTTGTAGGCACACACACATTATCAGTGTGTGTGCGCGTGTGTGTGTGCGTAAGCCCTATAGGCGCGTTAATTGCTTATGGAGCGCACATTATTCAACTGTCAGTTGGCAAGCAACAGAGCAGAGCAGAGCAGAGCAAAGCGTTGCGAACGCGGCTCGCTAAGAAGCGGCCCAAAGTTTGCGGCTTTGGCAAACAATTAGGCAGCTAATTTGCAGCGGCTCAGGGCGTAGCAAGCAGCACAATGTGCCAGTTGAGAGCATGTGGGGCAATGCGTGCTAATCCTGTCGCACACAGACAGGCGGCCAGCGAGTCCTTGTCCGTCAGATGGAGCGTGGAGCGTGGGGCGTGGCGTGAAATTTGGGGCAGTTGCTAAATCACTGCGAAATCCTTTTGACAAATACCCGCACGGGGACGGAGCTGAACTGAACTTAACTGAACTCAACTCAACTCAACTGAACTGAACTGAGCCGAAAGGATACGGATACGGATACGGATACGGAAACGGAAACGCTAATATGGCAAGTTATTCAAAAGGCATTCGCTCTTAGGGACACCGCCTGCCGCATCCTCGGCCAGCTGAGATAAATGCACTTGCCGTTAAGCGTAAAGCGTAAAGCGAAGCCTTGTCAACTGTATGCGCTTGTCAGCGCCGAAAACTAAAAGGTGACAGGGATAAACGCATCCCATGGCACGGCTTGGCATCGCACACATGTCACTGGAGCAACTGCATCTGTGCTGTGGTTTTACCCACCAGCCAACTAGCCCGGACACATGGCAGCTGTCATGCGTGCAGCGCTCCGATTTGGGCTTGGGGCACGTTGCGTGGCACGGCTAAAGTTGCAGTCGCTGCATAGGCAAGCACATCAATCAGCCATTGCCGCCGCCGTAGACGTCGCTTGTCAGCCGTAATTTACGCGCATTCACGACGTTCCACGCGCGCCAACAAACAAAAGATTCAAACACAACCGGAGCCAGGCCACCAGCCACAAATCGTTTTGATTTTGCACCACACGTGACTGGGGTCAGCATCAGCCAACAACCAAACCACCAAGTAAGGAGCTGCCTCAGCCCCTGACAGGATGTCGGAACGGCGCTGATGTCGCATTTTATGCTCACCTCGACTTGAAGACGCAACGCAGCTGAAAACGCGAGTTCGAAAATAGTTACAGCTAAAAAAATGATAGACAACTTGTTCTTGTTCTCATGCGAGACAAAGCGCAGCGAGATTCTTAAATTGATTGCTCAGCAACTTTAGCAAACTTTAAAGATGTTCTTAAGAGACCTTCTTCACCTGGTTAAGCTTTTGTCAGTTAAAACGAGCTGAAGATTTGCAATAATAGGCATCCATATACAGTCGAATCACGATAATTTGTCCCCCGCTAAATCGAAAATCTTAATAAATCGTAAAATTTGTTGTCCCCTTGAAAAACTTCGATTATTCGAAAAAATCCCATACATTTTGATCCCATCGTTAATTCCTAGTTTTTTTTCGCTAAACAAAAAATATATATAAAATTTCTTATGAATTGAAGTTTCATTTCCTCACTTTTTATAATTCGTAATTCCATGGAATCAATTTTGTAGACAGTTAAACCGTCTTTAGGCCATTTTGTGTTTGTCTCATTATTTTTGCATAATTCTTTCTGAAACTGTCAAAAACTTAATTTAATATACTATTATATTCTTTAATATGTAGGACCTAAAAATAAATGTATTTATATTGATGATATCTTTGAATCTGATATCATCTGAAATATTAAAGCCCAGTTTTATATGTATACCTAAGCACTCCTAAATCGCTTTCCCGTGTAATTCGTATTATCGGTACTTGCGATTTAAATTTATCGGAACTCGACCGTTCTACTAATTATATGCATATATTTTGTTTTGAATAATACAAATAAAACGTTTGCAACATGTCCGCAAAATTGGCGCAAATTTTGTCGATTTCTTTTGGCTGTTCAGATTTGGTGGCAGGCGCACAAATTTCATTGTGGCTGCCACTTGTAATGAAAACAATTTAATTCAATAGACAATAGTTGTGTCTATGTGTGTGTGTGTGTTATGACGTGCTTGGATAACAAAATCAATTTCTTGGCAACACACACACACACACATACACAGGTGATCAATAGATTTGGCAGGTCGCAGCGATTCGCAACGAATTTACTATATTATTGGGAAATGGCTGTCTATTGAATTATTATAACAGTTTCTGCTGTCAACGTTGCCAACATTGTTAGCGGCGTGTCTGTGTCTGTGTGTGTGTGCGTGAGTCTGTGTGTGTGTGTGTTGGCAAGTACGTGACAGACGCGGTTTGGCGCGATTAAATTACGTCTATGATTATATTTTGTTACACAAACACAATGTCATACAATGCCAGCGCACACGGATGCCATAAACAATCGCTGGCTGCCACACACACACACACACAGACACACAAACACGCACACACACATTAAACTGACAGCCACAATGTATTGAAGTGTAAATGGTTAACAATTGCGGCAAAAACAACAATAAGCTGCGTATGAACCAAAATGAAGGATCGTGAGTGCTTATGACGCGTTTGCCATGGTTCAATTTAGGTTAAAATATTTATAGAGACATCGTTAAAATTGCATTTGCATTTTAGCCACCTGGCAGGCAAATTCAATTGCTGTGAGCGATGATTAGAGAATAATTAAAGCGATATTAATAAGCTTTGACTGGTATAATCTGTGCTTAGTGCCAAGCTTACCTTTTTCGCACAGTAATTGGAAAATGATGCTTAAGCATTTCGTGTAATCTGCGCACAAACATTTATTACAATTCATTCTTCTTCTACATTCTTCGCATTGGCTGTTTTTCCACTCAGCTTTTAAGGCTGACACTAAATATCATTTGGGCTGACACTTATTGCTTATTGCAAAAACCCAGCGCCGCTTATTTCTACATAATGCGAAATTAATAACAATCATACGCCACGTTGGCTGCCGCAGTCCGCCTGCCGCCTGCCGCCTGCCCTGCCGCCAGTTGCAACTGACAGACGCATTCACGGGTTCATAAGTTCCGTTCACCAAGATTTTCTAAAACTGTCAGAAATTGCAGTAAAATTACGCTCAGCCATAGCGCAAATGCAAGAATGCTTATTAAAATATAAATATGCTAAAAAAAAAAGGATAGGGAAAGAAAATGCCAACTGGGCGCGAGCAGTGAAACAACAAAATAGCCGAGTGCCAAAATAGCAGCAAGTGAGCCAAAGTTGAAAAAACTAAAGTTTTATACTATAAAATAATTTCAACTACTCGAAATGAGCACGCGCCAAGGGCTGAAGAGGCAGAGGGTGAGTGTGTTGAAGGGGCCCACGAAAACAAAGAAAAACACGAAATTATAGTAAGAGTCGGTATACCAAAATTTAAATACCCTAGAAGAATGTTCTATATATTTTTGATATTGACTTCAAATTCAATTGTTTGTGTAATGAAGCAGGTCAAAGTAAGTTTTTGATTAAAGGTAATGAAAAGACAATTAAACCCTTTTTTGAATTCTCTTTTTAATGATGTTGATGTTAAGTGTTTGGGCTAGAAAGAAGAACTGAATAAACATAAAAAATCATTTCATTTTTTATTTCAATTATTTTAATATTTTTAAAATGTGGGAAGCATAGTTAAGTTAATAATTATTAATATAAGAGAACATATATTAAAAAACAATTAGACAAATTTTGACATATTTTGACATATTTGCCAACTGTAGCAACAAAAACCAATTCACGGCAAGTTAACTTAAAACACACAATAAAGGTAATTTCCTTTTACAACTCACCCATTGATCCTCTCTAAAAGGCGTTAAGCACTTTCTGGTAAAATTATCATACCCGTTGCGCAGGCAAAGAAAACGGAATAAAATGGAAAAAACAACAGCGAAAAAAATAAAGAATTTAGTACAGTACACAACTAAAGTAGAAATTTCATGCGCGCAGTCCAAACTTTAGCACTTTTGTCCCCCCACCCCCGAGCCGAAGTAAAGCAGAAACCACCCAAGGGAAGGCAAAAGCAAAGTTGTTCTTTGCAAACAATGCGCAGTTATTCTTCTGGCGCATTTCGGACCAAGGTTATTTCTATATGCATTATGCAGGCGCTGCCAATCTGATGGACGCTGCAAGAAGACTTTGCACAACGGTTGCCAAGATAAACACAGCTTGGCCCCACCTGCAAGTGATGCATTTTTCATAAGCTACGCAACAGTTTGAATTGCGAGTGGTGCGACTGCATCTTAAGTGCAATTAGGCATTCATTCAGTCGCTCAGTCTTGCAATATACATATGTGTGTGTGTGTGTGTGTGTGTGTGTGTCGGTCATCAATCAATTAGCCAATTAGTTCAACATGCTCATCAATTTCGTTGCAAAAGTAACTAATTGCCGACAAGCAAACGCAAAACACATCTAATCAAATTTAATTAAGCCATCGAGCAAACAAACTTCCAAGCCAAATGCAACTTCTGGCCAAGGCCTACGCCCACGCCCACGCATACGCCCTACCTTTTAGCTGGCGTGTGTTTGATTTGCAGTTGAAATATGTGAGCCGTACACGAAGCAAGAACACACAACACCAGCACACACACACACACACACAATGAGCGTAACAACATTTTGGTTTATCAATTGCAATTGCGTTGCGCCCAAAAGTATGCAACACAAAAAGGCGCTCAACGAACAATGCGTGGCACGCCCCAAATATCCGCATCCGCTACTAACTATCCCACCCCTCCCACCTTCCCCCTCCCCCCTCGCTTGCCGGTGCCTTTGTTGCGTGCCCGAAAACGAACTTGAGGTAATTTTTAGAGTTTTTATGGCGCAGTTGTTGACTGTTTATTTGCGCATTATAGACAACACAGTTCCCGGCAACGTTGTCTGCCCGAAAAAGCTAGACAAGCCCGAGTGTTGTCTGATTGCATTCGCCTTGGGCGCCCATTATGTGAATGGGCTTTTGCAATTGGAATTGCGGATTGTACGGCTCTAACCATTTTGGCCGGGCCCATGCGTTCAGATAATCAACTAAACACTTCATTATTTCGTCGGCGTCGCGCAAATTGTTTCACCAATGCGTTCGCTTTGCCCGTTTGCATACCCTATAAGCAAATAAACCTCACAAAGAGGGTGGAACACATTTTCTAAAGGCATATGCAACACTTTTTGGAAGGCAGCTTTATCTAGCTTGAGTTGGCTTAAGTTTTATTGAAGAATTCTTAAATTTACCTTTAAATGATACAGGATAAGTTAAAGTCGTGCACTCTCTTTGCTTTTAGAAGGCGGGGCAGAATAGTGTGAAAATTCTCTGTTTTAATTTCACATATTTCGCATGCATGCGTTTCCTTCTTCCTTCTTTTTTTTTTAATTGAATGATAAAACTCCGATTGTAGCGGACGTGAGTGAGGAGCATTAATTTAGATTAGCGAATGGAAAGTGCGAGAGGTTGTTGAGCTGCTAACAGAGTTTCAATTATTTATGTACCTGAAACACAGTTTAAAGAGCTGTCAGAAGATAAGTTTAAAAGAGAAGTAGTGTTAACAAATTGATTTAGCTTTTAGTGTACAGATAAGTTCGATGAGTAATTCAAATATTCTTAAAGCCAAACCAAATTATTTCTTGCATAAAGTTATGTTTTCCTCTATTAAATGAAGAGAAATGCTCGCATACAAAAGAGGAGAAACACATTTTGAGGAGGCAGCTGTAAAAGCTTTTAATTTGTTTCAATAGAAACTCGTTCTTTCGATAAAATACGCTGCCAGCTGGTAAATATTATTCGAAACTCATCGATGCACACACATCGAACAACAGTTGCTGCACAATTTTGTGGCATAATCGAGTGGTGTTTGCACAATTCAACAGTGTGGCATAAGTCTTTGGGGCGTGCAACAACATCGGGCGACGGCAATGTTTAAATACTGCAAAGCCCTAAAGGTTAATGTACCCAAAATGTTATTCAAAACTCATCGGTTGCAATCAAAAACAAAACAAAACTCCAATATTATTCAATATGACAAAAACAATATGCGCCAATATGATTCTTTTGTGCCAAATGCCACGCAGAGCGCTGGCAAAATTTAATAAAATAATGTGAAACTGGAATAATTAAAACACATGCACAACACACAACTAGGCAGATAGATGGCTGACAAAAATAATACATTTTCAAAACAAGCCAAAAAATAACCAGAAACAACAAAGAAAAAACTTAACAGCTCAACAACGAAACCAACAACCAGCAAAAATGTT
Organism: Drosophila lacertosa; assembly: GCA_004143845.1. Lineage (NCBI taxonomy): Eukaryota > Metazoa > Arthropoda > Insecta > Diptera > Drosophilidae > Drosophila > Drosophila lacertosa. Next base: position 15,344 of record SCDZ01000676.1, on the reverse strand, counting down.
CAGTGTTAATCATGATTGATTTAAGAGATACCGTCTCTTTTTTATGCATATGACAACAATTTAACAGAGAAGCTTTAAACATAACTAAGTGTATTCATTCAATTTTTTTTAAATACAAATCAATTTGCTTTAAATTAAAAAGCTCACAAAAAATAAAATTAAATAAATGAACAAAGCTCAAAGCTTTAGATATGCAAAGTTTCCGAAAGTGTTTAAGATATAAAGGATTAATTTGTGCTAATATATTAGTTCATAGTTTATAACAATATAAACAACAACTTTCAAACCCAACAACTACATGAAAAGTTAACATAATATGCCCCTTTTGAAAACTCTAAACAGGGCATAACAATAAGATGATTTGCTGCATGTGCACGGCTGTGTGTATAAATTTGTGTGTGCATTGTGTGGTGTATAGCAAAACTAACATTTGTTTGGAGCACAGCAGTGCCAAATGCACTTAGCGCTGCAATATGAACAACAACAACAACAACAATAACAACAACAACAACAACACTCATAATCGTTTTAAAGCGCAAATCGCGTGCACCAAAACAATATCAGCGACGAGCGACGAGCCAAACAAAATGAAGACACACACACACAGCTGTTGGCCACATTTTAAATATGAACCAGGCATTCAGGCTGGCATGCAGACAGCATCAAAAATAACGAAATGCATTCTCATTATGCATATTTTGTCAAAATTTTAATAACCAACCAAGTTTAGCATAATTAAAACGGGCGGTTTCCAACAGTTTCCCGCCGCTTTTCCACAGCGCCTCGTTGCAATTTTAATAATGCAAATGTTCGCGCAACATTCGATGTTTGCGGCGGTGCAAATATCGATTCAGCTCCAGTTTGAACTTGGGTAAACATTCAATTAAAGGCGACTCCGACATCGACTCAGACTCAGACTCAGACTCCGGTGCACTTACATATATGCAACGGCATCTGTGGTAATTTCCCTAATAAAACTGGCCATTGTTTGAGTCGCCTTTTCCTTCGGATCTATTTTACAATTCTTTTTTTTATTATATAAAATTATTCGAAATTTATGTAATATTTTTTTTTAGCTTAATGAAAAGCTAATCGCCTGCCTTTTCAATTAATTAAAATGTCAAGAAGATTGCGAAAAGAACACGGGAAAACAAGGATTTGCAGGACTTTGCTTTGCAAATTGCTTAAATCAAGTATTAATGAAATGCATTTCAAGCACTGACAGATTATAGAAAAAGGCAAACGAAGTGAGATTTACAATTCTTATATATTTTTGTATAATATTAAATTCAGTCCATAAATTATTCACATTCTAAGAACAACTTAAAGTATTTTTCCCTCTTCTATATGCACAAAGATAACAACCACAAGGTTTAATTTTGTTCTTTGCAGAACAAAGAATAAGTAAACAGTTTATTTACTGATCATGTGCTTAGAACTTAAATCAAATAGCTGCAAGGGCATTAAGTCTTCGTCCTTAAGATTACAGTTCTTTCTTGTGTTCGCTTGGCATTAGGCCAATGGCGCCCAAACAGGCCGAGTCCTAACTTTATAACAATTCAAAAGCAATTATGTTTGGGAACAGTGGGTGGTGGGAGGTGTTGGTGGGTGGTGGGTGGTAAGTGCCTTTGTTTTTCGTCACTGCTGTCGCTGCTGCTGCAAATGCACTCGAGACGGCCCTTTGTCGCTTTATTGACAAATGAATGAGCCGATTTGCTTGACGGCATTTGCAGCACGACTTGAAGTCTGGCTGCGTCTGTAATTTTGTAAATTAACTTGTTGTTGGCATCAGCAACAACAGCAATGTGAAGTATTTGAGAATTTCACACTCATTAAGTTTAATTACATATTTTGCACGCTTCGGCAACTGTGGCATTTGAATAGCACTGCTAAATCAGAATGATCTAAGTTGAGGCTTGTGTTTGCAGTTTATCAAGCAAGAAATATTCATTAAAAAATTTCTATCTTCCTTTCTCTGGAAAATTAAAAGCTTTAAGTTCACTTTTACTCAACAAACGTCGTCATTAAATAAGTTTATCTATTTAAAATGCCACTCTTAAGCACAAAATACCTATTTATGTGCATATTTAAAACATTAATACATTAGCCATAATTAATTTGCAATTTTTACTTCAATTCCGATTCAATCAGTAATGTTTACCCTGCACTCTTTACTTGGTCAGCAACAGGACATTTGGTGAGGAACTTTTTGCCCGCTCGCAGCGCGCACAAAAGAGGCATTAAAACCACATAACAAATCATTACGCTTTGGCCGTATATATGCACAGGGGAGACCGATAGACAGCGAACAGCTGTGTTCGCCCCTTTCAGCGGGACAGGTGGGGGCAGGTCCTTTCGACTGGCTGGGCTAGCCTGGTGGGCAGCGTGATCGTAAAATCGGCGCTCGTTAGAGCCAAAGTTTGACGCATTTTATGGCGCGGCCAAGGCACGAGACCCTGTTGTGGCCTCGACGCCATCAGTGCTTGTCTCCGGGCGCACGTAAAACCAAATCAAGCAAATGGACAAATGTTGAGCCGACCGCGACAGACGTAAGTTGTTGTTGTCGTTCTTGTTGTTGTTGTTGTTGCGGCCCCAACTGAGCTGCATGATTGCATTTTATGTTTGCGTTAATTTTTTATGTCTACTTTGCGAGTGCGCGAGCATCATAAATAAAGCAACAATCAATTTTCATACGCACCGTTGTACGACAAAGTAGCGACCGATTGTGGGCCCAGCGCATCGTGTCGTAAAAAAATACCCGAATCGAAATCGTATATTTTAACATAATATTATTGCACAGCTGGCTGTGGTGAATGCCACGCCCCTTGCGCCCACGTCCTGGATTGCAACTCGAAAGCTTTAACTGAGGCACCAGCCCCACTACTTAAACATCATAAAATATGAAAATTCATCTGCAATTCATCAATTATTTATTTATGGCAATGTTCTTGTGCGTTTTACGCATGTGTTAATGAATAATTTTTGTCATTTTTCGCGAATGCGTATACGTGTGTATATGTGTATATGTATATGTGTGTGTGTGTGTAAGTGTAATCAATTCGAATTCTCTTTTGCATTTTTATTGCACTTATGCGCATTGCCCGATATACGTATAATAATAAAAATCAACCCATCAAACCAAATGTCGCACATTAATGACCATGAAAATTTCTTTTTATACTCTAGTCGAGGGTGTCTTCAATTTGATGAGACATATGTAAAACGTTGGTATTTAAGAAACCTTTTAGAGCTATCGTAATAAAACTAGTATTATTATTTACGGGCAGCGAATGGGCATTAAATGAAATAAGATTTTCTTTAATGGCTGGCCTACACAAATGTAAGCCCAAATATTATAAATATTGAATGCAAATTTAAATTCCTGACTTCACAAATATATAGAACATATAAGTTATTTCAAACTTGACTTGCGTAGGTTGAAAAGCATCTTCTTTAAATCAATCATAGTCTATGTTAATTAAAATAAAAATTGTTTTAGCTGGGAATTTAGTTCGTAATATAAATAAAAACCAGACAAAAAGTGAAGCTACAAAATCTAAGAGGGATATCGTGAAGGCCATTTAAAATTATTTAAATTAAATAAACATTGTAGTAATAACTATAATACAACAATATTTCTCCCACTCAACAAAGAAGTTTTTATAGGGTATTACTTGTTCAGTAAGCAAAAAGTCCACAATTCCAATGTGTTGTGTTTCGCATCAGATCAGCAAATTAAATGCGCGCAAATGTACATATATAAAGCTATATATATAAATGTACATATATATAGGCGTAAGAACAACAGCTGCCATTCAGAGCTGGTTGGTAGGCTCAGGCCCCACATCGGGGCTTACCAATCAGACGTTTTTCTGTCTACGCTCGCAATTTGCAATTTAAATTGTTGATTTTCGTTAATGCGGCGAACAACTCAATCGTCATATGGACAGATTGTTTAACCGAACCGAATAGTTTATACATGGTGTGAACTTTCCAATTACGTTCACTTTATTATGAAGTCAGATTGTGAATTCCATTAAAAATTTAATAAATATAAATCAAATTCCAATTAGGAATGAGTGGCAACTGCCCCTTAAAAATATATATATGCACATTTGCATTGAGCTGTGTTTTGTCCGTTAAGCTGATTATGAGAAGCTTCAAATTACACAATAAACATATATGTATATTTGTATATATATGCCTATAGGTAATTATTGTGAATTAATCTGTCATTTATCTCGCTTTTTTTAAATGATTATTCGCAAAATGTTAAGAGAAAGCTTGAGTTTTATGTGGCTGCAGCTTACGGGTATTCAAGCATATAATCTAAAAGACTTTTAAAGCATTTATTTTAGTTAATATGTTGTTCTTCCAAAATCTATAATAATGCGTGACTATTAAAACAAACGTTAGGTGAGCGACTTACAGCCCTTTTCAATAGTTATATTTATAACAGTCTTTCTCGTCTTACTCCCCAACTTTGCTTTATTATTATTATTATTATTTTTATTATTATTTTTTCTCTCTTTTCACAATCGCCTATCGAATTTAGTTTTCGTTTATAGTAACTCCAATTTTTTCTCCCTCTTGACCCCACTTTTTAAGCTTATTCATCTGCTTTTTCCTTCAATATTTTGCAATATTTTTATATTTTTCTTCAAAAAAAGTCAATAAAGTTTCTCTATATTTTATTAAAGTAATACAAGGGTTTTTGAGTAAGGTCCATAGTATATTATTTAAATAAATAAGATTTATAAAAAATATATATCATTTATATATTTATTAACAATTAATATTTTACGTATGCTTATGTTATATATACTTCCACTTAACAATGAAGTTAATAAGGTTCAAAATATATTTATTTAATTGTTTGTAAACGATTGACTTTACGAGTGTCAACTAAAGTAATTAAAATAAAATAAACTACAAAAGATAACTTGCTAAAAGCCTTATTAAAATAAAAATATTTCTAATAATTTTTTATATTGTATTACTTTACCTGAGTCTCGTTGATTTTATCTCTTTGTTTGCTGCTCTGTTTTTCTTTTTTTGTCATTCCGCAGATATCATTTAGTTCTATGAAATTTTTCACATCAAATATACTTTTATATTTTTATTTTATTTTATTTTCTCTTTCTATTCGAAATCATCATCCTTTGCTTTATTTTGTACTGTACTTTACTGCTTTTGATTACTATAAATATCATTTGTTTTTGTCAAATTCTTTATGTTATTATTATTGCCCTTGCTTATTATATAATATAAGACTAAGTCAGGCAATTAATACAAAGTTTTAATACAAGCTGGGTTTGAGCAAACGAGCGAGGCAAATATTCCATTGTGACTTTTATTTTAGCAGCTTAGCGTGTCAAGTCCGTTTGGACATCAAATGCGATTAAGAAGCAACGTTGCCGGTGCCACATTTGACAGCTTGCAACTTCCGCAACAGAATGCAGACAAAGTTGACTCCAGCAGGGCCAAAAGTGTGAGTGTGGCAGGTGACATGTCCACGTACCGGTCCAGGCCAACAGCCAACAGCCAACAGCCATCAGCCGTCAGCCAGCTAGGAAATACGCAAAAAGAAAATTGTATTTGTGACGTTAGCAGCTGCTTTGCCAACTGCAGCTGCCAGTTGCCATTGGCATGCATTACAAAAGCGCGCGTTCGGAACTTTTTCCGCCGGCAGCGTCAAGTGCAAATTAAACCGAACAGTGCTCGAGGTTAATTTCACATGCATTTCAGTGGCAATCAGTGCGTGTGGCAGTCGGTGCGCAGAGCGCGACGGTTCCATTGCTGCTGGCACTTAGCCCCAAACTACTTATGCAACGCACTCTGACAGGCGGCGCCACCCTTTGGTCACCCGCAGTGCCTTGCATGCATTTGTCGAGTTGTGCAGAATGCTTGAACAAACATTCGAGTGGTGTGACACATACATATTGCAGCACTTACCCCCCCCCCCCCCCCCCCCCCCCCCCCAAAAAGCTTCTTTGCATGTGGCCAGATAATTGCGTGTAACAGGTGTGAAAGACGGAATTTACAATGGGCCAGATAGTCAGCCCCTGCACAAATTAAGTTCAACTTGTAGTATGCTCTTAGCGTGCTCTTCCCCATCATCCCGTCTAATCCACTTCTCTCTTTCCTGCGGGCAAGCTTAATGCAAATTATTATTCATGCGCTTTACGCTATAAATAAGAACGCACACACACACACACGGGGCGTATACATAACTACCTGTAATTTACAGCTGCGCTTGTCATGAGCTTCACATTTTAATTAACCGAAAAACCGACTTTTTAGCGCTCCCTGTAAAACTCAAAAGTTCGCACCATTTCGCTGTCCTATGTTTTTGCGTACGCTGTTTGCCTTTTGGGTCCTGGCGCTAGATTCTCATTAAGCGCAAATGAAGAAAAACTCGGTTAGTTTTTTTTCTGTTTTTTTTTTTCTTTTTGCCGCCTTTGACACAGTGGCATTATCTGCTCCCCATACGCACACGCACTGCGCATGGTCCAATCTAATTATTAGCCAACGGGGATGGGCCGAACAAATGGACGTGGGGCTGAGTGCGACTAAGCCCAAATGGAATGTGGAATCTTCAAATGCTGGCAAAGGCGCATAAAGCATATGTTAATTATGTTTAGTGTGCTCAGCGCACTTGAAAGGGAATTTTAAAGGAGGGTGCCAACGGCAATGGCAACATTGCGTATACGTATGCGTATGCGTATGCGTATACGTGATGCCCGCGCACACAGTGCCCAAGTTTGCCATTAGGAAAGGAAAAATATGCATTGCCGCTTCAAGAAATCGCAACAACAAGCCAGCCCTAATGTCAATTGTATTATGTATTTTCAGTAGCTCTACGCGCAAACAAAGCGCAAACTTTCACCATACACTGGCAGCCATCAAATTCGACAAGGTCGCAGCAGCAGCTAAAAAAAAAAGAAGGAACAAAATCATTCGGTTGCAGCAAAACAAACTGCCAACAGTTGCAGTCACGAAATAATAATGTGCTGCTGAGCGTTTCGGGCGCCAATCAAAAAGTTGCTCCTGCAGCCAAAAGGATCATCAGCCAGGAGTGCAATGCGGTTATCAGCGAGGACACACAGGAGCAACGTTTGTTAAATGCAACGCGGGGCGTGGCACATTTGCATGCACACGCTTTTGATGCAAATGAAACATAATGAAATTGTAAAAGTTACTTTGCCAAAGATAAAATTTACATTTCTTGCACAGACAATGGCTGGCTGTAAACTGCGGCACAACTTTGACATTTTTATGCGCTGCGTTTTGTGCGATTTGCTTAGGAATTGTGTTAAGCGTTGCGTATTTGACATTTAAACGTGTTGCAAACATGCGAAACTAGCACAGAAAGGGGTGGATTTGTCTGTTGTAAATGCGAATGCGCTGCGACAGTTCGAGGTGCACTCAAGCGACTCCCAACGATCCGACGAGGCGGGCTGTAAACTGTGTAAGATGCAGAAATAACAGCAGACTCAGAAAAGCTTTAAGGCACCCAAATGGAAATTCATTTTTACACGCAGTAGCCTAGAAATAGCAGCCAAGTGATCAAGAAACAAAATCAAAATGTGAGCCAATTATTGTGTATAAAAGTATATTTAAATATAATATAATATGCCTGATATATGTCTATTTAAATATGGAACCATAAAACTATTTATGAGTGATTTAATATATTTGTCAATTATATGTATTTGAATACTCCTGGAATAAAATTTAATTTAAAAAAATATATAGTATGACATTAAATATAAAAAAAGCTAAATTTGAATGGACAACATCTTATGGCTGATATACTTTCATGTTGAAAGTCAGGAACGTGAATACCTAATGCAGTTAAATATATTCCCTAAGCTCTTTAACAATTTAGAGTACGTAATTGTTTTTACAGAATTAATAAATTTTTTATAATAATATAATTAGCAATAACATTTTCTTGTAAAATAAAACAATAAATACTCTACATAATAAAAAAATGCAGTTAATTATACATTTAATAAATAAAAAAAAAGTATTTATTGAGCCATTTAGAATCATATTTAAGTATAAATACATATATACTGCTTATTTAAATAAAAATATAGATAATTACAACACTTACAATTTTTGTAATAACATCAATTTAATTTATAAATATGCGTTTTAAATAAAATACTTCTAATATTTGATTTATACTTTAATTAACTTTTTTTAAAATGTTATTTTTTTTAAAACATTACCAACAAAGTAAAATGTATTCAAGGTTTACAGCTGAGTAACACAATACTTTTAATTGAAGCGTTGTTACAAATACAAAAAATATACAAAAATAATATTCAATAAAAAGTAGAAGAAATATAATAATGTTATAGAATTTTATATTCCATTGAAAGCACATTTAATAAATTACTTCTATAGTTTTTAACCAAAAAAAAAACAAATACAACAGTTTCTCATTTTTGCTCTCATATACTTTTTTTGTAATCTTTTAAAAAAGCTCATCATATCAATTCTGACATAGGGCTACCAAATAAAATGGCCACGCTTTTTTGGTCAATAAATTCGATGAGAATTATTATGGTTTCACACATATCGTAGCAGCATATCAATTATAAAATTTTAATTGCGAAAACTGGTCGAGAACTGTTAATCAACTCATTGAAGTCATGCATCAAATTAAAGGATATTGCAATATTTATGGCTATTACCAAATAACTATATATATACATTGCATATTTTACAGCTACGCACGTGGCTCAAACTTCATACTGTACGCACAATATTTATTTTTTTTTTCATTTCTCTTCCTCTTTTTTTTTTTGCATCCATGGACATTGCTTAATATCCGTTTCGATATTGCAGCGCACTTTATTCTGTATCATGTCGCATAAATAAAATCGGAATTCGCAAACGAAGGCGCCAACGAATGAAATAAAAAAATGTTGTATTTTAAGAAAGAAAGAAAAATATATTTAAAGCATATTCGTACAGTTGGAAAATTTATTGTCGCCTGCAATTAGGCGGACTCGTAAATCCTGAGACTGGCCCCAGCGCAAAGGCGAATAAATAAAATTAGGACAAGGCAAACGGACAGCTAAGCGTAAGGAAACTATAATTCATAATCTCGTATGCTGTGTGTGAACGTGGCAATGATTTCAATGGCCAACTAGCACAAAGATCAGCCAGCCAATCGGCATGGAGTAAACAACACACAAACACAAACACAAATACAAGCAGGGGCCATTTAAAGCCAAACATGTTTAAAAATCTTAAAGTATGCTACTTTATGGCCATTTAAACGGGCTCGGTTGTAAGCCATGTGTGTGTGTGTGTGTGTGTGTGTGTGTTCGTGTTATTGCCTAAGAAATAGCACGCGTATTGCGCAACACTTAAGAATTCTATTTAAGCGCTAGACTAGCACACTCACACACACACACACACCACACATCCTCTCTCTCTGTGTGTGTGTATTGATTGTATTGTTTGGCTAGTTTACCTTTTGAAGAGCCACAACAATAATAAGAACAACAACAGTGAAAGCAGAGTGGGATGCATTAAGAGTACATGTTTGTGCCATAAAAAAAGTGTATGCGTGTGTGTGTGTGTGTGGCGTATGTGTGTGCGGCCAAAGCGCCCCACGCGAACAACAAAACGCCCATTAGGTTGCACAATAAAAATGTTTAAAATACTATACAGCGCAATATGTATAAAGAAAATGGGGCAACATTTGGTTTGTGCTAAGCACAGGAGAATTTCAAATATCCTACAAATATTGAATTTGCTACTTTTAAGGTTCGTAATGCCTGATAAAACCTTTTACTCAGTGCTGCCTTTTTTAATAAAATATATTTATATTCCATTATTTGTATAAAAATGTGTATTATGAGCTCTAAGCAAGCTTTTTATAGCCTAGTTTTTAAAGGTTTTTTTGCACCTTTTTTTTTCAACTCTCCTAAAGTATTTGATCAATAGAATGGTAATTAATTATATATATATATCTTCTGCCAATATAGTCTATAGCAAATTGTATGCGACCAAGTCTTATATAAAACCGATCAAACTCATGTCCTGATGCAGTGCATCCAACAGCTACAATCCCAAGCATTTGTTGTGCATAAATAGCCGACTTGTTTACTGTTAACTGTGTATGTGTGTGTGTGTTTGTGTGTGTGTGTAAACGTGTCTTAAAATTTTACTTTAGTGGCAAACACACTGGACTTTAACTCTTTGCTAAGTTCAACTAGGCAAATGCCAAACGTTAATTAAGATGTTGAACGCGGCGTATGCGCAATGTGAAAATGCACAGTTGTGCAAAATGGCGGGTCTTTTTGAATATTAAAAATAGTCAATTACACTTAAAATTAATTAACGAATGTTAAAAGAAAGTTTTAACTTATAAGATTTAAATTGTGTTAATAAACAGAATTTATTTCGATTTTACTAACTAACTTCTTATAAAGGCTTTAAAAACGAAGAAGAAGATTCTATGCTAAAAAAAAACTTGTGGACTTAATCATTTGATTGCTCAGGCTATCGTTATTGTTATTGGAGAGTGTGTATTAAATTCGCCCACTGTAGCGGCACAGGGCCAATAGAGGCGTCTATTTGGCAAGGGGGCGAGTGGCCGGGACAGGCTGTCAATATAAAGGCAGCTCCGTTGCAGTCGCAACACATTTATGACAGGCGCCAGTGTCATTCTTTTTTTTTTTTGCCATTAGCCAAATGCGACACTGATGAGCGCCGCACAAAAAGGGCACTGCGAAACGCACTTAACGGCGGCCGCAGGAGCAGGACAAGACTGCCAGGCGATGCAGGCGGGCTGCACTGTGGAGCTCTCGAGGCGGGCAGCAGCAGGCTCTGGCAGGCTGGCAAACCAATGAATGTCGCTGGCTGGCGGGCGCAGCAATTGAAGTTGACTTTGAAGTAGCATCGTCGTCGGCTATCAGCCCCATCATTGCCATCATCATCAACGCCTGGACGCGAATTGAGTATGCAGCGGCTGTTCCTGCTGTTCCTTGTTGCTGCTGCTGTCGCTGCTGTTTTTATTATTGTTATGGACCCATAACTGTCAGCGCAATAAATTTTCCATTTTGCTCGAGCACCACTTTCATTACAAACGCCACGTTGTCCGCCCGGCTCAGCAGTAGTCGAGTCTATGCAAGGAGCAGGCAAATCAGTTGCCTCTGAAGACCTTCAAGAGAACAAGTGCTGTGTGCAACAGCGCCTAACCTGATGCAAATCAATGTTGGCCAAGTCCAAAGGCTAATTAAAAATGCGTCAAATCAGCGTCACAACAAAGCATAGGAAATATATGAGTTCTATAAAGTTGGCAGGGCTAAGTACAGGTTATGGCTTTAAGCTTATTTTTCTGAGAGATCATTATATTCTTTTAACTTTAGAAGCAAACAATTTTATTGTACTACAACAACAAAAATAGTTATATAAATTTGTTTGAATGCTTTGCTTTACTGATAATATCGTATAGTTATAACTATGCCTATAAGTATTTATATATAGTATATTCTGGTTGCTAGACCTAAAGAGCATAGATTTATTTTGAGTATATAAAATTCATGGTTAGTGTCAACAGACGAATGATAATTCAGCCACATCCTTTGGTACATTTAGGGAATGTATTTGAATCAAATACTCGCATTAAACAAATTGAATTAAATTAACAATTTATTTACTAAAGATCCACAAATAATAGTCTTATTCACTTAATCAATTGTCAATATTTATTAAAGCTGGCAATTTATTTTACTGATGAACAAAATTCTTTTATTAAGAACATTTTGAATGACATCAAATGCTTTAAAATAAAATAAAATAAAAATCATTAAAAATGTGTTTTAAATTTTTTATTTATTTTTTTTTAAAGGAAATTTCAAAATATATTATTATAAAATAAAATGTTTCTGGAATAATCAAGAACAAATTAATACTTCATTTAACTCATTTGTAGTTAAATGTAGAACAGCAATTTACTACGAGTTATGCACGTTTTTCTCTAAGTGTACGTATCGTAAATCAGCCATATTCTTTGTTAGTGTATTAAAACCTTTGACAAACTGAAGAAAACTGTTCAGTTTTTTTCGGCCCATTTCAATTTAATTGCGGAAGTCAGCAGCAGCAGCCGCTTGGGATAAGCTGGAGGTGCAGCTCGAAGGGCAGGGGGGTGGAGGTGGGTCGAGGGTTGAGGGTTCAGGGTCTGGCGGAAGTGCTCGCAGCGTTGTTGGTTTTTGGGTGCTTAATTGCGGCAACTGCTGCAGATTCTGTTGTTTGTCCAGTTGCTGTTGTTGGCCTTGTTTTTGTTGTTGTTGTTGTTGTTGTTTTCCCGTTTCGCAGCCGAGCGTGCAAAAACATGACGCTTTTAGTTTTGTCGTGTGTGTGTCCTTGTTGTTTGCTCCGGCGCTGGGCGCCGCCTGCAGCAAATGGAAACAGGAACATGTTGCCCCAAACAGGTGTGTGTGCGTGTGTGTGTCGAAATGTTTTTTGGACACACACACACACACACACCCACATCTTAAATGCCATTGTTCATAAGACATGCACGCATTCCGAACGGTCGAATGCATTACCGGCCCGCCTGCAGGCACGCCCCTAAACCGCTCAACGAAACACAAAACTCACCTGCCTGCCCCCCCCCCCCCTCCCCCCTGCGCACATATAAAATAGCATCATTTGGCTGCAGGCGCATTAATTAATGTTTTGAGTAACTGCTGCTGCTGCTGCTGCTGCTCGAAAAACAACAACATGCTTAATGCATGCGGCGCCCGTGGTCTGTTTAATATGTATAACAAATATATACACTTGTAAATGTGTGTGCGTGTGTGTGTGTGTGTGTGTTTGAATGCATTATGCATTTGTCTTGCACAAAACACAATATCAATTTAGAAGCTACAGTTGCTCGAGTGCTGAGGGAGATTCACACACACACACACACAAACACACACACACATTCGATATTGAAACTCAGCTACAACATCTCTCACAAAAGACAAGAATTCGTTTCAATCGGATTCTTTAAGTTAAAGGCTTAAACTTTTTCTTAGCTGAGTTAGGAACTAGTCAAACTTTAGAAATATATATGTATTAAAATATTCGTTCTCAGCATAATGGATAATAATTTAACTAATTGATGGCAATTTGTAGTTCCAAATCAGTTAAGAAAATTATTACTTCAGTACAATAAAGTTCTAAGAGTTACCAAGATGTATAATTTAGTAGCTTTGTTTAACAAATGATCTGTGTACATTTGGCATTTATTAAAACGGGAACTTCGCCTTATTTAAGTCAGATATATTGGCCAAAAAAAAAGAGGACACAAAAAAGTGGCCAACTTAATAGAAAACCTTGTTATCTATGTTAGCTGTAAATATGCTAAATAAAAAAAAAAAGTTGCTTTCCAATCCTTCCAACTCTTTAAACTTTTCATCGAATATAACAGCCTTGATTCTTTATTGAGTTACTATTTTATTATACTTAATTTATTTTCTAACTATACAACATACACAAAGGCATTTAATAGATTAAGATAGACAGAAGATGAAATTAGCTAAAAGCAATTAGAATTTGCCTGCTGTGAGCAATACAAAAGCTCCGACAAAATGCCAATTAGACAAATTAATAGGTTATTTAAGTAAATAAATGTATATATATATATATATATATATATATATATATATATATATATATATAAGGGCCCTTTTATAGAAAATTTGTTACATAGAATAATTTTATAAAATAAAAAATACTCAGAGTATTTTAAAAAAATTGTAATAAATATATAATAAATTTGGTTTTCGTAATGGAGAAGTTTGACTGTATATATATTTTCAATTTGACTTAAGGAAAACTTTATTAAATGCTATTACATATGATGGGTGAAGCAGCTTAAACAATGAGCACAATAGAACAACAGGTAAGCAGCAACAGCAGCAACAGCAGCAACAGCAACAGCAGCAGCAACAGCAGCAACAGAGAAAATGCCGCAACTCCAATTCGCGGCTAAACGTTGCCGACGACTGATGGCCGATGGCAAAAGCGTTGTCTCATCCTGGTGTGTGTGTGTTAGTGTGTGTGTAAGTGTGTGTGTGTGGCGGGTTAGACAACCATGCGCAAGACCACAAGTCCAATGGAACGCACACAATAATTCTTCATCAACAGCTTAAGGCGGCGGGCAGGCAATAAATTTTGCGCTGTTAATTTGTCACATGATTTTAGTTGGCCAATTACAACTATCAGACAACAACAGCAGCAGCACAACAATGGCACAAACTTGACAGGACTTAGGACATACACACACGCACACACACACACACGCACACAAAAGAATGACCACAACGTTGGCAGCTTAGCTGACCGGGGCCAAAGTGTAGAAAAATGCCAACGCAGCAAAAAAAAACACTCACACAAGCAGCTCCAATACTGAGCGTTGTGCGTGCCTTGGTATTTATCTAATTGTCACACACAGATACACACACACACACACACACACACACGCACACACGGTTAGTAAACGTTTTAACGCAATGCCTGCATTTCTTGGCTGCCAGATAAATGTGTACAGCAAAAATTGTGGAAATAATGCGGCATTTGTATAAGTCTAATTGCAAGTGCGTAGTGTCTTTGTGTGTGTGTGAGTGTGTGCGTGTTAGCCATTGATCCTGGCCAGCTTGACGTTTTAATAAATCCCTTGGCTTGCACCCACACACAAACACACAAACACACAAATAGTGCGATGGAGATGGCAATAAGCAAACACATACGCACTTCCGTTTCCTGTTTATGCTTGGACCCAAATTCAAAGGGACGCAATTTTATATGCGCATCGTCCTCGTTGTTGTTGTCCTTGTAGTGGACACAAGGCTGTATCTGCCGGACTTGCGTTAATGTCGTTAAGTTGGCAACTCATATCATTAATTTCATTTCAGCTCCATACTCGCACTTTGCCCCTATCTACATCTTTCTGCCTGCGACAATTTGTCAAGTTGTGCGCTGGACTGTAGTTAAATGTATTGTAATTGCCGAATAAGCTTCAATTTCAGGACACCTCTGTCTTCGCATTTGCAAATTACGAAAATTAAGTAACACTTATTAGATAAGCAACACTAGAAGTATAAATGTCGGTGCTTACTTAATTAATGCAATTCTTTGTGAAGCCTTAACGTTAATATCTGTTAATATCATGTATATTTATTATTATTGTTTTAGTAACAATGTTATTAACAGAAACAGTAACAGTAACACTAACAGTAACAGTAACAGTAACAGTAACAGTAACAGTAACAGTAACAGTAACAGTAACAGTAACAGTAACAGTAACAGTAACAGTAACAGTA
>SCDZ01000675.1:0-48965 GCA_004143845.1 Drosophila lacertosa | reverse complement strand
ATTGAGCCAATTCTTCACAGAAAAAGGTTTGTTCGATAATTCTTTATTTAAAACAATATTAACTTGTAATCAAGAAAAATATGATGATATATAAACGGATTCCCCATCATTTAAACCACGAATGACAATATCCAATTTACTGAAACTTAAATTAAATTTGCTTCAAACCGAAAAAAGGCATTTTGCAGTTTTGATTCGAGTAATACATTTTTAAAATATCCTTTATTGATTTTAAGAGATTTTATTAAAATATAATTTTATTTTCAGCTAAAATATCCATCCGGAGTCCAGAACGTGATATCTAAAGCTCTGGAATGAATACCCGCAAAGGTACGTTGGCAATAAAGTATTTGTTTAGTCGTTAAGGCAAAATTACATCGATTATACCGTGATGACAAACTTACCCAGCTCGCTTCGATTTACCATGAAGAGAACTGTTCCTAATCCAACGCAAATATTTAGTTACTGACATAACAAACTTACAAGTTCTTTAAATAAAAAAGACATGAAGTTGTTCAATTTTTTTCAATGTTTCTATTTTCAGTTCATTACAATCCCACGGGTTATAGTTTTATAAAGCCAATTCTTCACTCAAAAGGTTTGTTCAATAATTCTTTGTTTAAAACAGTATTATTGAAACCACGAATGACAAAATCCAATTTACTTAAATTTCTATTAAATCTGCAAACCACAAGAAGATTACTTTTCATTCATTCTTCGATGATGCTAATTTATTTTTACATATGTTTATTTTATTATTTATAATATTACTTAATTTTATTAAATTTTCCTTTTAGATGGAGCACCACACTGCAACTTTCCACTGTCATTTAACGATTGAAGCGCTCTTGGGCCTGTGAAAAGGAAAGACACGTTTAAAAGTAAGTTTGAAACGTAATTATAAATAATCTATTCGTCTATTTATGATGAAGCTTTTAAATTTGAAAAAACCATGTAAAATGTTTTATTAAGATAGTAGAACTGATAAATATATTAATGCTTACAGAACAAATAATTTGAAATGTTATTTTTTAAAAAAGTTTATTTTTCGTTTTAGATCAGTTTGTCATCGTGAAATTTAATCATTGGAGCCCCAGTAATTTGATATTGCATTCATATACCAAGGTTTGTTTTCCTTTAAAAATACATATACATTTCAAACATGAACAACCTGTGATGACAAACTTACCCAGCTCGCTTGGATAAACCATGAAGAGAACTGTTCCTTACCAACGCAATATAATTATTTTCTGAATACATTGAAATTTTCTGTTTGTTTTTAGAATAAAGTTAAAGTGCTTCAAAAACTATAATTTTTTATTATAAATTTCTCTTTATAGGTTGAAGAATTTTTGTATTTAAACGTTCGTTTGGACCGGCTGGTTTTAAACTTGAATAATAACTCCTCGATAAGCTTTTCGAGGATTTTACCAGACATATGCTTCAACGCATACAATCCAATTGTTATGTATGATTCTAAATAAAGTTAATTTTTATTTATCAAGTTGAATTTTCAATTTTAAAAATAGATTAACTTCCAGCCAATTTCTTAAAATTATTGAGAATGTTTAATCAGGAAGTTTATTAATAAAGCAAAATGTTCAAGGTAAACGAGAAGTTTTATTGTTGCAGTGTGTTTGGAATTGGAAAAATCGAAATGCAACCAAACATCAGCTGTAATTTTTCTTCAACGTGACAAGTTCTCGTCAAAATGAGCAACACTGATACCACGAATTTCATTTGAAATCGAATAAAAAATCGATTATTTCTTTTTAAAAGATGATTTATCGCTACTTAACATGACAAGCAACAGCTGTTTTACGTCTTGCAGCATGTAGCATTAACAGTTGGAATGTTATTTTAACATAGCCGTTTTAAAATGTGTCTACAGCGGTTTCTGTTATTAACAGCTCTCAGTTGTGTTACGGAAGCAACGAAGCTCTGTTAATTTTTCAGTTTTTGTTGCGCGAGGTTTGGAGAGCGGTTGTGTGATATTTTCAAGCGTTTTTTAAATTATAAATTTACCGCATTTTAAATTGCAATATATTCAAAAATAGGCGTAGCTAAAACTCTTGACTGCGATTGCATTAAAAAATGAAAGATCGTATTGTACGATAAGTGTAGGATCGCGCCGTTGCGTCGTATTTATGCTGTTTAACGAAATCAAGATATAAATGTATATACAACTGGTATATGTATTGATAGATGGATGTATATGTATGTAAATCAGCAAATACTGATGCCCACATTTGACTGTGTCTGTATCTCTTCACATGTATGTGTGCCTTTGTATGTGTAACGTGTAGCTATGCGATCGGGATCGTCATCGTCTGCATTCGATCGTGAATACGTGTACGTGTGTGTGTAGTGGTCGTGGTTGTGGTATTAGTATTGGTAGCGGCATGTGCGTGTGACGAAATAAAGTTGGCGAGAATAAAATTAAATAAGTGCAAAGAATCAAATTCAATCAAATTTCAAAGAGTGTAAATAAAAAAATAATGTGCATGAATATGCAAACCGTGTTGCTTTAAATATTAAAATTAACGTCTGAATGTACAATTCCATGTGCAAATACAAATAAACACGTACACACACGTGTGTATGTCTATATCCATATCGAAGTGTATGCATATATATTCGAGAATAGATACAAATACACAAGCGAAATATACAAGTATCAAATGAGTGCCAATTTATTAGTGTAGATGTCACCGATTATAATCATCTTGTGCTTGTGTCGAAGCGTTAAAACTATATAAAAGAAAGAGGGTTAAAAAACTTAAAAGCGGGACAACTGCGTTTACCTGTTTTACCGACGGAGAATTGAAATTCGTTTTTATAAGCTTGCTGTTTTTCTTTGAAAAGCACGTTTAAACAGCAACAGCTTACAAATAGTAAGTAAAACTCTAATTATACATAAATATAAACATATTTATGTATATATATTTATGTATTTACCATCAAAGATGGTTTTTCAAGTAGATGGCTTGAAAATTGTACGTAAATTCCCCGAATTCACGCAAACATTCAAATACTTCAGCACTCATATAGACGCGCATAATAATGTTTGTTTATACGTATGTATGAGTATGTTTATTTGCTGAAAATACGAAACATTTTTCGTATTCTCTTCTTTTTGTTTTGTTACGCTGTTGTTGCTTTTGGTTTCGGTATTTTTTTCATTCTTTCTACCTGTTGATGTATCCTACAATCACGTCTCTAAATAGAAACTCGTTGTGTCATTAGTTTTATGCCGCCACTGTTGTTGTATTTGTCGTCGTCGTCGTGGTTTTGGGTTCGCTTGTTACCTTGAACTAATAGTTAGCCTTATTCCCTGCTGCGAGTACACACACAATCACAATCTGTTGCGGGGCCCGCACCTTACCAGGTACATATGTATGTATGTATGTATGTAGATAGACGACGCGACGTTCGAACTTCATATAGCCCTACGCAGAGTCACAAACACAGAGACACTCGGACGTTTCGATGTGCTTATGCATGTGCGTATTTGTGTCTGACTGTGTGTAGTGTGTATGTGTACATAAATATTTATGTATGTATTTCATATGTTTGTTCGTATTCGATTGGTTCGCTTTCAGCATGTGAATTTCGTCTCTTCGAAAGAGACAGTGACAGCGGCTCGGGCTCTAAAGACAAACAACCTAACTCTGGCTGTTCTAGGAAGTCGTTTCTCGATCGGCGGGCCGGCAGGGCCGTAGACCTTGTTAATTTTACTTTTAACGAGTATGACAGTAGGACATCTCTCGATACAAGCGAGATAAATATATATATATATATATATATATATTTATATATGTATGTAGGTTCAGGTAGAGATAAATATGAATGCAAGACGATAGTCATTGCGATAAGAACGTTTTTTTCGCCTTATTTTATGTCAATACGTTTGAATCGGTTTTTCATCAGGCAGTTTTTATAAAACTATAACAACTCTAATGGATTAATAGTACAAATGCCAAATTGTAAATACCATTGTTTAAAAACTATATATGCAATTTGGGCAATCAGAAATATATTTATAGGACGTTTACCTTTAATTTGCATATATTGCACTTCTTTAAATATTTCTCTACATTTTGAAAAGATTTTACTTATTATACCCTGCACCCTTTGAAAATGGTGTAACCGACAATACGGGCAATACTCTTTCATAGTTGTTGTAACAATTTATTTATAATCCACAAAATTCATACATTACGAATAATATCCCATTCCCCCATGGTAGATACTGATTTTGTGAGAGTAGGCGTAGCTAAATCCCTTTTTATCTTGTTATAAGATAGAGTTCATCAACAACTTCATTCGATGGTTGGTTTTATTGTTCAGAAATTGCGGAAAACTCATATAACCTTTGCCATTTATAGAAGAAATACATCTTTTTTTTATTAGGCTGTTTAATTGATTGACAGTCTAATAGGTAAGTTGCTCTTGGTATATGCTCTGATTGAAAGAGTTTTAAAAAATTGCTCATTACAAATATTATGATTTAAAAACGAAGTATAAATATAAGTTTCAACAAACATCAACAATTTTCTAAAAATT
The DNA here is from genome assembly GCA_004143845.1 of Drosophila lacertosa. Lineage (NCBI taxonomy): Eukaryota > Metazoa > Arthropoda > Insecta > Diptera > Drosophilidae > Drosophila > Drosophila lacertosa. The sequence goes on along the minus strand of SCDZ01000675.1, from coordinate 44,399 downwards.
TGTTATTAACGTTTTTTTTGCAGGAACATTTTTTGGAAGAAAATGGACTTTGATGTTAGGAATTTGGCGATAGCGTCTTAAGGAATTGTCAATTATCCGGTAAATGCGCTTGGACCGACATGGACGGCAAATATATCTACCAGGATATCCAAATGTGGCTAAATGGAGTGATGTATTATGCATTAAGCAGAAACGAGGCGATATTTAAATAATTTAAGTAACGCTCACAGTAGTGCCAACATCTGGAAGAATTAAACCATGCCGCATACACATACGCGTCATGGGTCATCCGGGGATGATTTAGGCAGCACGGACGAAGTTAAGATATTTAAGGATGAAGGCGACCGCGAAGATGAGAAAATATCATCCGAGAACCTTTTAGTCGAAGAAAAATCAAGTCTTATTGATTTAACGGAGAGTGAGGTATGTTATTTACTAAAACTTAAGTATGTTTGAAATGGAAATTTATATATATATATTAAAAGCGATATATTTCCTGAGTCCCATAAATATATCCAACTGTTTTCAAACTTAAGGGACACATTTTTGGTTATCTGCGAACGAAAAATGGTTTTCTGCTAGTTTTTGTATGTGTTCGCCTGCATAAACTAGACACATAGTTCAAATTGAAAAATGCAAATAAAAATATTAGTATACTTTCTCCTGCCTTAATAACTCAAATGGATTCGCTCAGCTTCCTGCTTTGCTAGAGTCACTATACTTGTTAAAAAAAAGTTGTGCGTACGCGTGTCACGTTTCCATTACTAATCTTTACATCAAATACAAGTAATATAGTAATATAATCATATCATTATTTTTTATTTTACCTAGGAAAAAGGCAGCAAGACAGTGACAAGACCGGATCACAGTCCTGTATTTAGTAAGTATATAATATTACATTACAATTAATATATATGTATATATTTATATATCTCGAAGCTAAATAACCCATTATAACTAAGTCAGTCTAAAAAAGTTCTATATGATAGTTGCAATGAAGTGTGATTAATTTTTGATCACATGATATAGTAATTGGGCCTCACTATCAACGATAAAACATTGAGATTCAAATAAATTTAAAGCCAGAGCTTTATGAAATTTTCACATCATCAATCGCAAATAGAACACACTGCGTATGCTTAGCATACGACTATATAGTCATAGTCTTTGGGATATTATCCAAAACCACTTCAAAACAAGTTAACATTTATTTTTATTAATAATTATAACTTGTTCAATTATTATAGACTGGTTCTGCTTATTTATAAGGAGAATCTATAATCAAAAAACTTACATATACATCTAATAAATAATATAGGATCTGATATGATTCGTTTTGCTTGTTACATACATTTACATTTGCGAAAAACCATTATATACTTATTACCCAATTTCAATGATTTTAAAATAAAAACATAATAAAAATATTTTTAATGTGTACAAAAAAGTGCCAGCATGCGGAATCGATGTTATATTTTACATGTAACCAAAAAAATTGTTCTTTTATTTTATTCAAAACCGATTAGACGTGATTAAAAATGTTTCCCCTTTTTCATATTTATATTAATTTGAATCTGAGTTTATTTAAAAATTGGAAAGGAGCTTAGTTCCCGGTTCGATTAATTCTCTGGTTTTGATTCGGTTGATAAACCCCTTTTTCATATTTATATTAATTTGAATCTGAGTTTATTTAAAAATTGGAAAGGGGCACTTTTAATAATTTTTTAAGTATTTTAAAATTGGATTTAATTTTACTCTAAGTATTTAAAAAATTAGTTTTTATATCATGGTGCGCGTAAAATGTTGCTTGTTATTGAGCAAGTGGTTCAGTTATCCCTTTAACTTGTGTTAAAAATGCATACACTCTTATGGATGTATGTACGTAAGTAGGTATGTCCATGGGTATGTATGTATGCACGTACATATGTATGTATGCGTCATGCACTGTTTTTATAAACAAACTAAATAAGATGGAAAAAAACATGTGCTCACATTTGAAGGCAAAGCCGTAGTTGGTGTGGGGCGGATAAATAACCGGCTGCGGCTGCTGCCGCCGTCGCCATCGCCGCTGACTGTAACTTTAGCATCCGTTCCATGGTGCTAACAAGGTGATGCAGATCGGCTCGTCGACACGCTACTTCATTTCTTGTTTTCTGTTGGCTATATTTTGCTTTCTTTCGGCCGTCAGCGGCTAAGGTACCGTGTCTGTGTGTGTGTGTGTGTGTGTGTGTGTGTATGTTCTCATAAAAAGATAGAGTAAATAAATAAAGCGTGTGTATACACATATGTATGTATGAATGTACGAACGTACGTTTGCATGCATGTATTTATGTAGTCGTTTGTAAGGCGGTATGTGTATGTTTCTTAAAGTTTGTTTGGAAGCCGTACGTGCATCCAAATGCAAAGACACACAAACACACACGCAGAAATGTATATGAATGTATATAATTTAACATACATGTATACATGTAGTATGTTAAATTATACATACAATTTTACATGCGAAATCGTACATACGATCGGAATTCAATTTGTTTGCAGTTCATAATCATTTAAGCATCAAATCATACTAATTACTCCTGTGTCCATATAAATAGGATTTGTACCTGACCCTCTCATACTCGTTTTCACCTACAACACACACCCACGTAAACACATTCATGCATAAATGTACTCATGTACCCACAGAATCGTACGAACACCCGCTTCAAACTAATTGAAAATAATTTCATGAATTGATTCTTTGTTGTTAACTGTTCACTAGTAAATATTACCCGGCTTTTATCGGGAAATTTTTTTTTTACTAAAAACTCCAGATAACTTAACTGCGCGTAGGCGCAAATTCAAAATAATAAAAAGGAGGAAAAGTTATTTTCATTTGTACATTTAGAATTGATGAATTCTTTTTTTTTTTAATGTGTGAGTTGGAGTTTCTAACCAAAAGCTTTGTATTTGGTTGGTAGGAGAAATCCGTATTTCGACATTAATGTTGCAGCAATTTTATAAACAACTAACGATAAAAATTAAAATTCTTAAAGGTACTAACAAAAATTTTTATTTGTTTTGACGTAGTTAGAAATATTTTTGTAGTATTACAATCCCTATGTCCCTTTATTTCATTTTATTTGAAGAGATAATTTTTCATATACATATGAATGAAAATATATGTATGTATGCTTATGCTTATGCCTATGTACAAAGAGTAAATGGAAATAAGATGTAAATATGTTAATACATATGCTCCTACATATACATACGTATGTACATATGTAGGTATGTATGTGCTGGTCTTTAGTCGAAGTAGCCTTCGAATACGACGGGCTTGCGTTGTGCTAAACATAACTTGTTAACAACGCTTCACCGTCTCCGTTGCCGTCGCTGTTGCCGTTTTTTAAAGCCCATAACAAAACAGTTAACGAGCTTTTTACCTTTACTTCTTTGACCATTGAAGGAGATTCTGCGGAACAATGTTCATTCCGAGCATTAAAAAATAAAAACAAAAAGACAACAAGGCGTAATCAGCCATGGGCTTAGGCTATCACAGCTTTAGAAGGGATCTTTTTAAGGGCGTCAGGCGCTAGAGGCGTCCTAATATGAAACGTAAAACATTCTACATGTGTATGAGTATTTATGATTTAACATTCTTATAATGTAATGTGTGGTTACTAATCCCATGGTATGGCTTTAAGAATTGCGACGGCACTGTAAGATGTGTCGTTTGTGACTGAACTCTGAGATCATTAAAAAAATAGTCCACATTGTGTACTTTGTATGTTCATGTAAATTTGTATGTACATACATATGCACGTTTTATAGCACTGAACCTTTAAGGATATGCGCAATAATGCAAAACTAATATTATTTTTAGTTTCGGTTCAGGGTTTAAACCGTGGTTTTAATTCGTTTAGTTTACAAATATAAGAAAATAAGTAATTTACTGTATTTGTATTAAATTATATTTCCTAACTCAAAAATCTTAATAAAATAGTGTTTGGAAACCCTTATAATTTAAATTGATCAACTTTGTTGAGCGAATATAATCTTAGAATATCTAAAACCTATGTTTTTATACATCAATGCAGCCATTTGGCTCAGATTGTGTTTATTAATTGTCACCTTAATAGAAAGATAATGAATGACATAATACAACAATTGAAACAGCTCATGCAAACAACGCCCAAAAACATACACTAATATGTTGGTAGAATTTTGAACAAAATTGAGCTTAATTTTTCACTGTGCAGCGATCACTTTTATTTCTTAAGTATACAAAATATGGATGTGTGCAAGCGTGCTTGTACGTACATATGTATGTTGGCATACGTATGTATGTATGAATGCCTGTGTATGTACCCTTTTTCTTCCTCTTCTTCAGTTTCTTTTTCTTCTTCTACATACATAAACTGCTTGCATGTTGTTATTCGTGTGCATGTGTGTGTGTGTATACATATTGCCAAGTACGTCTGCCATAGTATTGTGTATCCTTGGAAATTAATGAGTTTTCGTAGAATCGACTCAGTCTCGTTCGTGCTGCCGCTGCCGCTGTCGGCGTTGAAATTGTTAGTGTGCTGCTGTTGATGTTTAAAGTTCTTGCTAGCTGGGCAGACGCTTGTTGTCTCGAGAACGCGTGGATTATTTTGTTACCCATTACTTTTCGTACCTTCTTTGGTGCTGCTGCTGCCGTTGTGTGCGTTGGCTAATTCTCATTCCGTGTTTACGGCTTCCTTCTCCTCCTTAGCATTTTGATTTAAGATATATTTTGGTTTTCTTCTCTCTTGTTTTTGTGTGTTTTGTGTATTTCTCCTTGTTGTTATCATCATTTTAGGGTATTTTAGCGTGTCGTTTTTGTGCTTGCTTTTCTAACAAGCTGTGAATTATTTAATGATACGACTCTGATATTCTTCGTTATTAATATCACACATACTTATGTATGTATGTACATACATACATCTTTATAAACATACATAAAGAGCCAGCTTAGAAATATATACATATATATACATATATTTATATGTAGATGGATGTATTCCCATGTAAATTGATCAGTAGGAATAGTTAGCTCGACTTAGAAAAATAAACAGAGAAGTTATTTATAAATTTGTTTCCAATTGTAAGGGGAAGGCAATGGGAATTAAAGTGCAAATTGGAGAATTTACACTTATGATCCAAATATTAAAGTGTCTACGTCAGCTCAGTTCTGGATATTTTAGTCGGGGGAATCCAGACTAGAGCACTCTTGTTTAATTTTACCGTTGTACAGTATACAAATTAAAAGATTTTTCCTTTGCATTGTGTCCAGAAGACTAATTTTAATCAATTATGATATTTCTAGTTTCTCTCTATTACCCCAACGTCCCGCATTTTTTAAAAATTTCTATATAATATGAGTTGCTCATAAAACAACTAACTTTTAATAATACCAATCGGTATTCATCGCATACATTTTGTGTGCGCACACAATCAAAATTGAATACAAATTGCCGCGCCAATATGAAACATATTGGTATATGTATGTATGCGTGCATATACTTACATATATTTTTATAGAACATACTATGTTTGTATGTACATATGTACACGTAGTATCATCACAAGAGATTTTTATTGTAATAGCAGTAAATGTGCTAGCTTGGCTGCATGGCATAATAAATCGTAAAGCCACAACGAGTTCATAGTATTGTATATATCACACATTATACATATGCACATCTATACATACATACAAAGAACGACATAAGCATACGTACATACGTATGTATCTACATTTCAAGCTTAAATTAATTTGTTCTTGTTCATTCCCAGTTTCTTTAATAGATTAATGAGAGAGAGAGAGAGAGAGAGAGAGAGAGAGAGAGAGAGTTGGTGCATTTGTCCATAAGAATGAGAATTTGTCGGTCGCTAAGTGCTTGAATATTTTGTTAATTGTTTTTAAAGTGCCAGTTATAATAGTTCATACACAGTAATTTATGTTTGAATTTCACGTAAATTTGGTCTTAGCGTAAAAGCTCTAACCAAAGAAAAGTATGCAAAAATTTAAAATGAAAAAATTTGACTTTAGATATTAGTGATTATCTTATTCTTATTCATTAACTGAATATTAACCAACATATTTTTTACTGTGTATGCATAGTGACCAAAGGCCAAATAAAGCATCTGTGCGCAACACATTAACGCTTCGACACAAATTACCTTCATCTACAATTTCACTTCATTAATTTATCATGGCCACTAAGAATATCTTACTAATTGTGGTTATTACTGACCCCAAATATATGTACATACTTATGTACATATGTACAATACATATATTAACATATCGAAACATACGCTTTCTTTTCTATACCGAAGCATATATTCCCTTAGACTTTGATATATATAGCCTTTAAAAAAAATGTATGAATCAATTTGACAGATTGTCAGATATGGTAATCTAAGCAAAGTTTGTTACTGGCAGTGTTAATAAAGATACCTTTAAATAGTACGTGATTTAGAAATTTTGGGTATATTAATTTAAGCAATTTTTCTAATTTAATTAATCAACAACGTTTTATAAACAATCAAAACAGAATTTAAACGATATTATCTACTTTCAGGTAAACTTGAGCCTCATACATTTAATATGGGATACCTAGTGTCACCGTACTCATATGCTAATGGTGCGCCCGGTGGACTGCCGGTAACTATGGTAAGAATATTATCATTATTATTTATAATATTTTTTATAAATCTAATTTATATATCAAATTTAAGCTCTCAAATTGTTATAATTGAAAATAAGGCTTTAGTTAGGAGTTCCCGCTTAGGAGATATAATCTGAGTAATATTTACAAACAAATAAAAATTTGTTGACATTAGTTTTTAATGTCTGAGAAACTCTCACCACGTTTCTAATGATTTTTGCTAACGTCAGTGAAATATGAAGAGATAAAATTAGAATTGTTCTTGTTATGCGTATGATATAGAGAAATGTGTATAAAATATTTCCATAAACTTACTTGTCTTACTTGTTGTGTAATAGCACAATTTATATATGGATGGTGCGCCCACAATTTGAAATTTCTTATTAAAGTGTTACACGTTTTCGGCAATGTTAAAAAATATCTTTTTCTTTTTCTTGGTAGTAGGGAATTGTAGCCAGCTTTTCTCAAGTCCATACTGGATTTACCGCGATTTATGCTTAAAAACCATAAGAAGACTTATCGCTGTAAGAGCATTAAAAATATATATTTGTAGCTTGCATACAAGCATACATTTCCCTATCTATGTATATTTATGTGAATATAATAAGCGTAAGGCATAAGCGAGTATAAAGCAAATCAATTCACTGAATAAGTGTAATCTGACAGGTACAAGCACATTGTATTCCTATTTGTATTTCGAAGCGTTATTTTATTCTTATAAGCTGGTTTTTCATGCGTAGATTGGCAAGGATAATAATTTATTCGGTATGTATTCTTTGTGTTAAATGACCAATGACATATTAAATTATTTGTCAACACAGTTGTACGATATATGGAAATCGTTTACTTTTAATAAATAATACTTTTTATGGTTCTTTCAATAATTACAGACTTAAGAATAAGTGGAAGCTGGGGGTTAGTTTGTTTTTCTGGGCGTATCATTTAATAAGCACTAAATGACACAACAAAGGGAATCAGGGGTTGACAATATACTATATATTTATTAAAAAACACTCAAGTAAAAGTGTAGCGTCCAAAATGATGTGCAACAAACGGTAATTATATATAAAGTTCTGTCGATAGGTTATTAGGGGAGGTTTGTCGCCCTTTTTGTACCCGATAGTTATTAAAAAAATAAAAATAAAAAGGGGTATATTGCAGTAGAGCACATGTGAAAAGTAAGAAAAGGTCTGCCCGGTGCGCATGAATTTAATCTTGATAGAGATGACTAAAGCCTGATTACTAAATCTCCTCGATTTTCATTGCTTGTTTTTCAGGGATATATTAAGGGATACTAGTAGACACCCCCACTTTGACACATAAATTTAGATCAGGGGTTCTGTTAATTATAAGATATTTTCTACACAAACAAACTTTAAGTAAAATAATAAACTTGATGTTTGTTTGTGACGTTGGGTGAAAAGTGGGTAAAGAGTATCAACTAGTTGGGCACATTCTACAGAATTTTTTTTTTAATATTGAAGTTCGGATTATACCCATCCTGTATTGAAATTAAAACTACTCACGTATGTATAATAATACATGTAATTTGTTGACAACGAATTCTACCCCGCATCGACGTAAAGAATAAGTAAAAAACAGAATGAGAGAGAAAAAGAGAGAGAGAGAAAGGAGAGCGAGAGATAGATAAACAGAGAGAGAAAGAGAGAGAGAGAGACAGAGAGGGGTAAGGCAGTAAAGAGTTGCAAGTTGCATATCGTAACCAATTCCACATAAAATAGGTACGAATATAATTTTTTAACTTATTTTTCCCCAAGGGAAAACGTTTAGTTTTTGGTCGGCTTTCGATATAAAGAGATAATGCCTCAGATTTATTCAATAATGAATATTTTCGACTGATATGTATTACCATTGTAAATTTCACGTACGTCCTCCAGGGCGGTCAAAAAACTCACAGCTCGAAAGCCTTACAACACAACTTTATATGTACATATATATTACTTTATTTACAACGTCAACTGAGATCATCAATCGAAAGGTTTTCAAAATGTCTCCTATATTATATTGCATTTGAAAAGTTAATATATATTTATATTTACAAGGCTCTGTTTCATCTGTTTTAAGTATTTAATACAAGTCGGTTGTGTGTAGTCCCGAAAATCCAATTAAACAATAATCAAATTGATTGAACTAATGCGGAAAACCATTGGTAAAAACATTATTGACAAAAGTCGACAATGCGTTCGGATTAGAAACGGATACATCAAGTTAAGCCAACAACCTAATGGGCCGACGCCAATTGAAGGAAGTGTCAATTTAATTTTCGGCGTTCATCAACCGAATTCCATGTTTGTTCAAAGCATTATTGAGTAAACCGGAACGTCTAGCAAAAGAAAAAAACACGTAAAAGCGTTGACAACTATAGGGATCCAAATGGTCAGTTTGCTGGATGCTTTTACCACATCACGGCTGAGTAATTTTACCTCGCCGGAGATTTTTTTATTTCTGTTTTTGTCAAATATTAGTTTTGTCAAGAAGTTCTGGCAGGGTCCCATTTCAGACAAAGATGACAAAGGAAGGTTAAGTACAATACCTTCAGCAAACATCCCCTACCATAAAAGGAGCTTTTCAACAACAGCAACAGGTTCACTTAAAGTGCCTTTCGCCAGCAGCCGTTCTGGCATGAGAAGTTGCAGCTTAGAAAATGACGTTTTAAATGTCCAGACACACTTGTATAATATGGATTAAGGCGTAACCGCAATTGCAATGCTTAATCGTAGATATAAAATTGAGTTTACAAAATACATACCGTTTCTAGGAGGATTTTTAATCGCTATATATTCTGGCTGACTGTTATTTATTGAAAATTGAATTAACAATGTACAATAAAAATGCGAATAAACGCATTATAAACATTGTTTAAAATTCAAAAGAACTAAATACAATAAATACAAATACATTTAAAAAATACTTCGTACAAGTCGTTGATTAAAATCAAGATTACAATTTAAAATTAGTATTATTGATTTTATAGATTATTAATTGAAAATATGCACTAGTTGTGAGATCTTGAGCAATTTACCTACATTGGAATCTCATTTTTGTCCACTCGTAGCCATAATTTCCCAAAAACCCAGAAAGATCTTATTTACTTCCGTAGAAAACCTCTGATCATAGTTCCAACTGTCAGGACAAACTGTTTTATAAATAAACTATCTAGGCTTCCGCATTGAGCCGTGGGCCAAGCGCTTTAACTTAAGCTTTTGTAAAGCCGTTTAGCGCCGGCGACAAATAGAAAATTAAATGTTAAAAATTTGTATATTGTTTTTGATTTTGCAGAACTTAAACATGCATATATCGAATGATAATGTAATCTTTGCTCAAATATACATACATATATCCGACAGCCTGTTATAGCGTGTACTTAATATAGTTAAAACCATTCAATAATATGACTTTAAAATGTATTTTATCAACTTCTATTCTTCAAGCTTTGCGCTTTGAAATAAAAATTCTTTAACTCGTGGTCTTTGTTTTATGTAAAATTTTTTAACTGCCTTAAAAAATATTTCAATTTAAATCTCTTTAATCAACGTCTACGCAGTGCAACACCCCCAAAGTACGGAACGCGTTTTCGCTCCACCCTCCTGGGCCGTATCTGATGTCGGCTGCTATCGGTTCGCTGTACTTTGGTGGTAGAACTTTCAGGCTTTCTCGTTGTATACACAAACGGACTCTCATTCTTGCGCTCTCTTTCTGACTCACGTATGTAAACATAATCAACGAACTCACATCCACTACACACACACACACACGAACAGAGACCTGTTAGCAGTGTGCGTGCGGTGTTCCGAATCCAGGAAGCAATCTAAAAAAGCGCGCCGACTACCACAACTACAAATCCTAAACAGCAGCAACAAGCAACCACCCAAAATGCTGAGTGCTGATGTGCCTTTTAATGAGAGACAAAAAAACAACCCCCAAATCTTCCACTGCAGTTCACTTTTAGACAATGGCGTCCAATTTCATTCTTACAGCATCATCCAAAGAAATTCATTTTCTGGCTTAAATCCCATTTTCATTTTCGATTTTTTAAAACAGGATATACAAATGATTGTTTCGCGAAGTTAATGATTTTATGAATAGGTTAACCCAACGGTTTCAAATCCGTATCAGCATTTTACATGTATGTATAAAGATATAAAGAAAACTTATTATTTTAACCAAGTTAAATGAAAATGTATACTAGTTATGAAGGGAAATTAATCTCAAATCACCTACCAACAGGTATATTCGTTAAATCATCAGAGTATGTCTGAGTATGTATATAAGAATAAAAATTATTAGAAAATTAATATCAACTAGTTTTGAGCAAAAAGAAGGAGTTATCGATAATCGTAAATAAACTTGACTTGCGTATTTTATAGTAGGTGACATAAAGTTCTGCCTTATACACTGTTTTTGTTTACGTATACCCTTACATATGCGTATTCATAAGATTGGTTTTCTTCTTCTAAGGCTTTTCAGATCTTAATACGGCTTGAATTTGTTATTAAAATCTTAAGATCTGTGTGATTTAAGGCTGATTTTCTTAGAAAGTGTTTGATTTTATTGTTTATTTCGAAAGAATTGTGATGCTATTCAAATCAATTGTCTATATTCTTAAAGTGGCATTTATAATATAAAATGTGCAACTCTTTTGACTCTTTAAGGCTTATGTATGATCAGTATCAACTTCCAAGTCGATATATTTTGCCTCTACGTCAATCTGATTTTCTACAAACTAACTATAAGAAAATTTCTATGACATAAGTCTGCAACTGTTTTAAATTTATGGCATTCCGGAGAAAAGTTGATAGGCACTTTGCAACAGCAGAAATGTTGTTATCCAGCAAGCTTTTTTTTATCAGTTAGAAAGTGTAACCTTATTATTTCAAATAATGATCTAATGTCAAAAGTGATTAAAGAAATAAGCTTGGCAGAATTGGTAAATTAAGTTTTTACCTCGAAAAGTCGGCGTCAAAATAGAGTAAAGTTGTGCAACTATTAGAAAAATATATAAAATACGAAAATGGATGGATGAATATTAAGACACACACTTTCAACAGGGTATTAAAATGCAGAACCACAATTGCAAATGAAGCAGAAATGAAAATCGGTCTTTATGAATGCCCGACTAGAAGATAACCCGAACTAAGTTGTCGTTAAAATTCTTGCATGACTTTTAAACTCCAAAAAAATAATATAACTGTATATAGATTGGGAGAATCTAATGTCGAAAAACTCGAATTTCGCTCTTCTGTTGGAATACTCGGGGGATGTTACTAAATCGACTCAGATCAAGAAAACAGATATATTTTGTAAGGTTAAAAAAGCTTCCCCAGCCTGTTACATACATTGGCACAAAACCATTATACCTTTTTTACCCATTTCCAATGGGTTGAGGGTATAGAAACGCAAGCAGTCGTCGAATCAACACACATACGTTTATCGGCAGCACCATTGGCGGTGACGTTGGGCAGCAGCGGCACCGGCGGGAGGCAAGAGTAAGCGCTTGAAACAGTGGGAAAGCCGCGGCGTTGGCGGCACTTTTTATATTCGTTTAGCGGCGGCTACATCAAAGACATATTTTCGGTTTCGCTGACTCGCTTGCTTTGTAGCCGCTGCTGCTTGTTATTATTATTATTGTTGTTGTTGTTTAAATGTTGTTGCTGTTTGCATGTTGTTATTGTAGTTTTATTCATCAAGCCACAACAAGTACGACGGCGACAACAACATCAGTGATAATACGAAACAAACTTACAAATATGCATATATGTATAAGCACACACATGCGCCTATGTAGATTTCGTATATGTATATACACATGGGCATAGGCAGGACGGTGACCTAGGGGGCCAAGATGTTTTTATGTGTTTGTTTATATTTTATAATTACAGTGCGTCGAATAAAATATAAAAAGTTTGAAACAACTTTCAACGCTACAAGTTGCAAAATGAAAACATATTTAAGTATATATTGAGGTCTATTGAATTTATGTTTTAATTAAAAACAGTTTTTGATTACAACAAGTTAATGAGTAAAAATTGTGTTAAAACAAGTTTGTTTTAAGTTTTCAGTTAAGGGTATTGGATAGTTACAATTAAAATTCTTTAAATTTATTACATTTTAATATATACACCGGTTTGATTCATGAACATAACCACCTATAATTTTTTTTTGGGCTTAATTGAGACTTGAATTTTAAACCTACCTACATAGATATTAACAACTGACAGTATAATAAACGACCAGTTACAAGAGCATCAAAAATAAATGCTCTTAATCAAGAATAAAAATCATAACTGAGCAAGAAAAAATACCTTACACGTATAATATATTATTTTCATGAATTAATTCGCCAAAATTTTTATTTTTTAAATAGACTGTGCCGATAGGACGCAAGGAGCTGCTGTAATGTAGGGGGCACGTCTGTCTGTTTACCAATTGTCCGCTCTTGTGTTACCCTTTCGTTCGCTCTTTATCTGCGCATTTCTGCACAGCCTCTGTTGGGAGGTTAACGTAGGCATTGCGGAGGTCAACAAAAGTCCAATGAACTTTCGTGTTTTGATGCATAGTAATTCTGACGCAGTCAGTACCGAAAGTGCATAAGCAGGCAGACGAATTCAATTATTTCTTTTAAAGATGTTTAAGATCTGTTAAATGTCCCTTATTCCCTACCCATTAAAATTATAGTAAGAATTCAAATAGGTGTAAGTTATCAATCATTATTCATCTATTCTTTTAGGACGCCTATACTTCTCCGATCCCTTTCGACCTACTAGAAATTATTTTCCTCTTTTTTAAATAACATTACCTTTCCTTTTAAAATAAGTATTCGACAATAAAATACTTTATATTTCTGCAATTGTATGTTTCCATCACTCCTACACAACAAACCCTTTGCACCTATTAAAATATTAAATAAAATTATAGTTCCGCTGCTCACTATGATAATATATGTATGCCTATATATTTATTTATTTCAGGCGAACAAAATTGGGTTACCTCCTTTCTTTTGCCACAACGGAGACCCACTGTCTACACCACCGCCTGCACATTGTGGAATACCTCCCTATCAGCTGGATCCTAAAGCAATAGGTAAGTTGTTGAGTTCTGCCTTGATGAACCTGTAAACTTTTCTGATTAACATACGGCACTGAAACTTGCAATTATATAACTGCAGCAAATAGTGTAGTAAAGTTTATTCATATTATCTAGCACACAAATAGATACAAAATGAAGTATTTTATGCATTATTCTATTTATTTATTTGTTTTGGACTATATTAAAGCTTGCTAGATTCAGCGGGGTAACGCCGCACCCCAGGCAAAAAACATCTATGTGTTAAGTAAAACCATTTAAATTTGAAATTCTGCCAATAATCCAATCGAAAGCTTTTCACCTATTAAAATGCAAATGTATTCGCAATCGTGAACTTAAAATGACATGAATATGATAATCATTTGGCAATTGTCTGGAAAATTGCAATCATTGTCTGAAGTATTTCATTAAATGGGTGAAATGGAATACATTTTTTTAAATAAATAGATTCATTCAGATAAGCCAGCAAATAAAACAGATATTTTGATCTTGGGCAAGATAAAGAAGAATTGGAACTGTTTGTAAATAAACTGGCTAAATAACAGGTACGAAAACTCTAGTGGGGAGTGCCCAAATAGAAGATACCCTGAATGCAGAGTTTTTTGGCAGGTTTTTAATGAGCTCATCTAACGGTCGTTTTTACAATTGTTTGGCTGCACTCATCCCACTCAAAGATAAAAAATGGAATATCGATTCTGTTCAAGCCGTTATTTGTAGGTATTTTAATGTCTACAGTTGCCTACAACTTCCTACATTTTGCGAGGGAATTGTTATTAAAACAATTCTCGCATTGATATAGTTACGTAGCTTTCTCCATTCGTTCCTATACCTCTATAATTCTTCAAATTTATTATTTATGTTCATAACTGTCTGTATGTATGTATTTGTATGCACATCATGGTTGTACGCGCAAGGCCCACTTAAATATGCACTCTAAGCAAGCAATTAACAACTAACGATTGTTCTACCAAGAATTGATTGACTAGCTTATACCCTGTCAGCTGCTGTCCTCTAGTGGAAAATAGATATGCAGATATATATAAGATAATTTGTTTGGTACCTCAAAAATACTAGTTAGAATCATAATGTTTATTTATTTGAATCTGGAGCTTGAATCTTATTGATTAAACAAAATTCAGCTATAAAAGTAAAACATTAACCAAAACTTTTATTAAATTTAATTTTGTTTAAGTAGATGTTTGTTTCTGTTATTGGTTAAATAATCATTTAATTTACCTGAATATTTGATAGTTATACCAAAAGAATCTTAAGTGGTAAGCTTTTATGATATTCCTTGAGATTGTGAAGAAGAAGATGTCTTCATTTTCCACTTACATATTTATCGTATATACCCTCTGCACTTCTTTTCAAAGGGTATCAAGTATAACAATTATTGGATCACAGTTTTTGGCCGCACGGTCCGCTAACAAGCGAGCAACAGCCGAGTAACCCAACCGCAAGCTATTGACTTTCTCACCCTTCACCTTAAAGGGGAAATTCAAACAAATTATGAAATAATAATTGCACATGATGCGTTTTTTTCATGTGTATGCTCGATTACGGCATCCTTTCATACTGCCAAATTTCCCTCATCGTTCGGCCTCTGTTTGCTTCACTGTTCCAAGGGGTTCGCGGTGGTTGGCCGTTTAAGGGCTCTGCTAATGGCAATGGTCGTCTGGTCGGATCTAATGGGAACCAGCAGCGTAAATAAAAGGCATGCACTTAAGAGCAGCTTGCGGATTACATGGCATTATGATCCATAACAATGGTGCCGTACTAATAATTGAATAACACAATAAAATCTCAGTAGATGCCTGACAGCAGTCTGGCTCCTGATCGATTTTAGAGAGGGTAGCTAGCTGCCGAATAATAGAAATCGCTTTCTATGAAAATTATGTTGTTTAGAGGCGAGTAATTCATTGTTTATTTTGTTATTATCTGTTTGTGTACTTCGGTGTTTGTACAAATTTTTATTGAAATAAATTTGCATATTTTAAGTGTGACTTAATTTATAAAATAAATAAAAATTCATGTCTTAATACAAATATAAAAAATGCATATCGCCTAATCGCTTTTTTCGATATACTCTTATCATAAAAAAATCATAAAAATGAAGATAGAAAATAATTTAAATGAAATTGCTTATCAATAAATAACATGTTTTAATATCGTCTTGCAAGTCAACATGAACTACTTTACTAACTTGACTTTTCATTCTGAAAAATAATAGTAATAAATAATATTGAATAACTTCCAAACTAGGAGCATGATCTTCATAAAAATTTTATTACTTAAGGAGCAAGAGTTTATGTTTTTAACATGTTATGTTTAAACAGTACAAGCTTATAATTTTTTTCTCGAAATCTTATTCCAATCATATCGAAAAAATCGATATATAGATGGTGTGGATCAGTATACACAGATTTTGAATATGTCGATCAGAGCAACATTCAGACGAGCTAGCCAAATAGTACTTATTTGAACAGGACGACAAATTGTGTAAACTCTATTTTGACATAATCTGTTTGTGTTACAATATAAACGCCTAATTGCTGGACTATTAGCATGTGCTGAAATGGGGGCGTTTTTTCTATTTAGCACTCGAATATTGTGACCGCCCCCTACCAGCACGCCACTCTAAAAAGACTACGTGCATGTATGGCCCGTGATGGCGAGTCGTAATCAACCCTCGTAACGAACATCTCGTGCTGTTCATCGGGATCAGGATTGGGATCGCAATCGTCATCGGCACATGCCTCTTTAGATTCCCCGGTAATGATATGCGAAGCTTAAGTATTACCCACACAGAAATGGCTGTATTCACAATAGGATTGGTAAAGGGTCCGGGTTCTGGCCTGAGACCAAGAGCAACACCGGCTTTTCTCATTTTAAAGCAATAAGCTTTAATACGACATTTGCAAGGACAAACAGGGTTGACACTGTGATGCCAGCGAATTGAGTCCGAATATCATATCAACCAGACTATTCAATACCCTTAAAAAAAAACTTAAAAAAAACAATTAGTGACTTTAAATTTTTTTTATTTATATGTTTGTGCTATGAATTTTTTGAATATTAAGCTATAAACTTTAACTGTGTGTAATAATTTTTTATTATTTTCCAGTCTGGAAAATAGTTGTATTCTTTTGAATTAAAGTGTTATTTCCATTCTCTTGCCTCCCGCAATCATAATTGATGTGGAATACTTACTCTTACTCTTATCCTACTCTAGTTTGGGTGAAATATTGTATGTTGGACCTAATATAAAATATATATAAGTTCTTCTCGTTCTATGTACGTTAAAAAGGTGACACATTTGTACCGTATGTATTATTCAATACTTCTCAACAAGTGAAGTGTATTCCAGTTAAGGGTTGGCAAACAGACGCGCAAAGGATATCGGTATCACTAATACGGCCAGACCCATTCAACTTGAAATCTAAAATAAAAAATAAAAAACGCCTAATGAATAAAAACATGTTGCACAACCACATAATAATGACATCCTTTTTGTCGCTAGATCTGTACCGTGTGCCCTTTGCCCCCGCCCCTCCCGTTAGTTGCGGCACACGCACTCGCCCGCGGGTGATTGCTGTGGCAATGACAGCCCTACACCATCCTGCACCCTTTTCGCATGTGCCCGTTTTTGATACAACTTTGGCTTACTACAATAAAACTTGAAAATGACAACAACGCTGAGAAGTTCATTGTTAAGGGAATCAACAACAACAAGGACAATTGCAACGGCCCATGAAATAGATGGGACAACAAATTTTCAATTAAAATGAATACGACATGAGAATAGAAATACAAATCACTAAATAATCCCATATTTACGCATCTACTTTACGGTCAGACTACAAACTAAAGGGCACGTCTCCCGCCCTTATGCATCAGCATATTATCGTTGTGGGCCATCAATTGAGACCTCTGAAACTGATGCGACTAATTTCTATAGATGAACAAATGTTCACATATATTTAAATACGTATAAAAAGAAGGAAGATTTGACACTTTTTTCTTGTAGTTTTACGTTGGGCTTATAGAGTAATTATTTAAAACGCAATGGTTATATTGAAAACATTTGATAAATCTTCAAAGATTTGAAATAAGTATTTATCCCCTACCGATTTACAGTTTTCTAAAATAAACCAGACTGTTAAATGTTTATGCTAGAAACTCGGTCTGTAGACTTACGACTACAGTAGTATGGATATCTATTAAGAAAATCAGTAAAAAGAATGTTTTCGGTACCCCACAAATTATAATAATAAATTATCGTATATTTCAAAATGCAGTTTTTTGATTGTTTTTTACCGCGTTCATTAAGCCACTATCTGCTTGGTAAATGTGCCAATCTCCTCGTTTGGTTTAACTTGCCAATAACTTAAACTGTTGGGCGACGTCGAAAATAGATTTCCTGCTTGCCAAAATATAATAAATTCATTTATATATGCACTGTGTCTAACACTCCACAAAGATTTTAAACAAAATAAAAACATGTTAATATGCAATGTAAAATTATAATTTATGTAAGTAAACAGAGATTTACGATACAAAAACAAATTTGTCTGGACACTTTAAACAACTTTCTGTTAAATCATTAACAGCGCGTTGTCCGCCTTGCACTCTTAATATTAAATTACTATGATATAAAGCTTATAAAAGAATCGGGTGCCAAATAAGAACTAAATGTGACCACTTTTAAAATTTTCCGGAGATCTCTTGAACAGTGCGTTGTCACACTTGCGATCTGCGATGTCTGCTATAAAGCCCAAATAAGAAATGGAACCCTTAGCAAATCTGCTCGGATATTTCATTAATTTTATATCAATATTTATCTTTTATTGCTTTAAGAATAGAGAAATTAAGGTTGTAATACTTAAGGTTTATTTTATTTTATAAGTATTAAGGTATATTTATGAAAATTAATAAAGTAATTGTACAGGTAAACTCATAATTCTTTAATATCATTTTTTTCAGGTCTTACTCGTCCTGCTTTATATCCATTTGCTGCCAGCCAATATCCTTATCCGATGCTAAGTCCCGACATGTCTCAAGTGGCTTCATGGTACGTTTTTTACACGCAAACATATAAAAATAACAAAAACAATTTTACTTAAATATGTTTATACCAATTGCAATTTAGCATTTTTATTTATCTATTATCTATAATCAGTTTGTTGAAGCTTAAAGTTTTGTATTTTGTGTATTTAAAATCAATATCTATTGGTGGTTTGAACCTTTATATGGAAAGGTCAGAAATGCTAAATATATATATAGTAAAATAAACAATAGACTTTCGGAAATAGTTTTAGTCGCTGTTGGTATAAAGTATTTGGTTTTCATCTGGAGTTGGGAGAAATCGAAATAAAGACACTCAGTCGATCAGATATAGCTAACATAACTTATATTTATAAAGGTAAAATACCATCATAAGTCTTAAGATGATCGATTTTTGAAATTAATGCTCCCCACTTATATTTAACAATTATTTTTTCAGGCACACACCGTCGGTTTACTCAGCGTCTAGTTTTAGAACACCTTATCCCTCCTCATTACCAATTAATACAACGCTTCCCAGGTAATTATAATTAAAAAACAAAACGACAAAAATGTAACTCGAAGTTGTTTGATTGCAGCGATTTCCCATTTCGATTCTCACCGAGTCTGTTGCCTTCAGTTCATGCCACATCTCACCACGTTTTAAATACCCATCCAGCGATTGTGGCGTCCAGTTCCAAACAGGATTGCGGCGTACAGGATACCACAACGAACAATCGATATTCAAGGTAATTGGTAACGAACATACAAACATTATAGAAATGTTGCTTTTTTTGACCGTCTTATCTAAGAACAAGCGTAATATATTAAACAACGAACTTTCAACAATATAGTCAATTTGTATTCTGGTGTTCTTAAGATAAATTTTGATTTTAAATTTACGGAAATTTAAAGAAGATTGCTTAGCTTAATACGGGTTTTAATCAGTTACAAATTTTTGTCCTACATATTGTTTTTAAGTAAGTGTGGGAGAAGCTAAGCTTAAATAATTATAAAGACACGTTTATTATTTTTTAGAAAAAGTTAAATTCCAAAAAGTTTTTAAAATGTACCCTGGTTTTACAAATTAGTATGCCGGCTTATTACTAAGCTGTGAGGAAAATAAGGTTTTATAACAAACGATGGCTAAATGATTGAAGAGTATTTAAACTTCTGCATCCTTTACTTAAATATGGTGATTTGTAGATTTCCTATTATTATAAATATTGTTATGTTGTTTTTTATGTGTTTTCCCATCCCCAATCGAATATTTTCACACTTGGTCATTAAAACGTCTATACCTCTAGCACAGTGGTTCATTGGATGGGCGCTTTACAGACGCCATATTTAATTTACCAACAATTCACTTGAACGTCGACTCACACACACATGACACACACACTATAGAACTGTAAACTTTCCTATTGGCCCTCTCCATAGTACGCGTCTGCGCATTAGATTCCATCCCCTAAGGGGCATTGCATTGTCCCTAATATTTGAAGACAAGTCGGAATGAAACGAAGCGATTGTATAATTTCCCCACTCCGTGGCTTTAATCCTATTTTATTTAAATTCTTTGTTCAATTTAGTTCGTCTAAAGTTGCAAACCAAATTTGTATCCGCTCTGCCTGTATAAAATGGCAAATATAAACTTTTGAAACCATTTTATATTAATCATAAATCAAAAGGGCGTATAAATACAAACTTGATTAGAAACAGCAGGTTTTAATTCTGCACTTATATTAAACAGGATAAATTACGCCCTGCAATATTTTTTAAATGATTTTTTACGAAAGGTCCTTAATTTATTGATAGTTTAGTACTTGCAGTACCGTTTTTATGCTTAATGTTGGCTTGAATCATATTTTTTACATAAGATAAATTGTAAACACGTATGAAAATGAAGTAAGGTAATTAAATGATAAGGGGAAATTTGTAATTTCATGTCTTGGTTACGGAGTACAGCAACGTATCGTGGTACTTTAATAGCACACATTTTTTTCAATACGCGGCGCCACTGTCAGCATCGTCAACAGTTGCGGAACTGTTTGAGCTCGCGAACGGAAGTTTTACAGCATTTTCCACACTGGTGATGCATATCGATAATTGTGAAATAGCTGTTAATCCTGTTCTTTCCTTTTTAATTTTGGATTTAAAATTCAGATTTAAATTCAAAATTTTACATTAGACAATATAGGTAATTTACATGATGCCTAAAACCACAAAATGAATTAAGTTAGGTTAGTCAATGGTAATTGCTTTTTAAAACTACTTAATATGCACTTACCTTAAGTCTAACTTTAAAAACTATATATTTGTATTTTATTATTGTTATTATTGTTATTATTATTATTATTTTATTATTATTATTATTTTATTATTATTATTATTGTATTATTATTATTATTTTACTACTATTATTTTAAGAACTACGTAGATAAGAAATATTTTGAACGCTAACCAACTTACCCTGAATTGGAATACGTAAATAAACAAAGTCTTGTTGTTTGCTTAGCAAATTGATTTGGATGCTACTTTGCTAATATACAACATTCAAAAGTATCATACTTTTACTTTAGGAGTCATTCACGAATGAACTCCTGTAGTGTCGAGTACTCACAACTTTTCTTTCATATTTTTATGATATTCAATTTTGTCTTTGGTAGCAAAAAATTTTAAGTCTACATTTAACATCTAAAGACAACAATTGTTGCTCAAATGTATTGTTGTCCGTAAACATTCAGTCGTGTAGCTTTGACTAAACCAATCAAAGACTATTTAAAATGTATAAATGTTTTAAATTATTGGCGCAATGCAGGCTTTAAAGTTAAAATGTTCATGGTAAGGGATAAATATAATAATAATATATGCAGGCTTATTTTATTATTTTTAATTGGAATCAACAGCACAGCTGATGTCTTGCGTTTTAGTTTCTCAGCAACTAATAAATCGTTCATATGAATTTACCACAGAGACAACTCTCTTACACTCTCCTTCTCTCTCGATTATTTCCTACATTCTCACTGCGCAGTCATTTGCAGCATTGGCGCACGCCGGCCTCTCTCTGGGAGAGAAAAAATAAAAAAGGTGCTAGTCGAATACCAGTGCAAATTGTTAGCTTAAAAGCCCCCAAAGTCGGAAGTAATTCGTCAAATTGTTGGGCAGACAGTTTAGCGAAAATCAAAGAAATCTGAAAAACCAAAAGACTCGATGGTCTAACTCAACTCGATTTGTTGTGTGTTAAATCTGTATTAATGACAAATATCTAGGATATGCCATCTGTATATATTCAGTCAAGCTGTAACCGAAAGTGACGACAAACTTAAGACTAATAATTTAAAGCAAATATAATTTATATGCATATGTTAAATACATAACCGATGAGTGAAACGTTTCTATAAAGTTGTGTCTTGATTCGTGTGTTTTAAAATAATATAATCATATTCAAAATTTTTGAAGTGCAAAATTGTTGTGCACATTGTGCAGTAGTGTGTTTATGGAGTTAATTTCAATTTCAATTGCAAGGCAAAAATGTCTGAAATGCTCTTCGTCTGTAATTAGAGAAAATGTATCTACATTAAATTACCATACTTATGTATACATCTAAATTGTGTTTAAAGCATCATCCATAAATCAACTCAGCAATACACACAGACAACAGGAAGATACTCACAAACATATTTACTTACTCACTCGTCTCTCAGCGGCAAGAGAACTAACTGAATACAAGCATAACAGTTATGTGCTAGCTTCGAACTGGATACAAATGCAATTTGTGTGCATTAGAATATTTCCTATCTAAAATAATAAATATCTATCCGAAAAACATTTAAACTTGAAATATAACCAGTGAACGAACGGCCAGCGGAAAACAGAAAAGCGAATTCGAAATTAAAAATAGTGAATGCAACGAAATTGAAAAAAATAGAATATATATATAAATATAAAAATATATGTATATAATGTTTAAATTTAGTAGATACTCGCATATGTGCATACATATGTAAAATGTGTTCATGTTCTCCTATACAAATCCGCAACAGGCAGGCAACACGATTATTGTTATGGCTACTGCGCCGGTCTGCTGTAAAAATGAGAATTTTACTGTCGAATGCAACCAACTGCGCAATACTCTGTTGACAGTAAGGCAGTAACCGCTAAAAGAAAAGGCGAAATGACTTAATTTGTAACCTAAACCAGTGACTTTGAAATGATGACATGACGAAACACTCATACAGATAATGATGAAAATATGTCCTAACTTTGGAGTCGTCAGTATTATATTGGGCGGTTAAACTAATACAGGCTTTTTCCTTTTAACAGCGTGTGAAAAGCTTTAATGTTTGTGAGTCTATGAGAGAGCTTTTTAGGAACAGCATCCATGAGAGAGAAATAAAGATTTACTTACTACTCTCTGTTGGGAAATTACTCTTGTAAATTTCAATGGCGATAGAGGGTGGTATAGGTCACGAATGAAAAATCTTTGTAGCAGGTCAAAGCATTATTTATATAAATTTCGGCTCCAAGTCAAACGTATAAAAATTATGTTACTAGACTGCAAGTCTATCATACTCTACTAAGATATATCCTAATAAAGCCACTATACACTTTCTTCCTTCCTCATGAAGTTTGTTGCTGTAGAAAATTATAATAATTTTTGATGTTAAATATTTCCTCGCTTCATGTATCCCTGCGATTGATTTAAATGGGTAAAAAGTTATTGCTTTTTAATAGTTACCGTGAAAAGCGGCTAGAAGATACCCTGCGCCCATCTGTCATTACAACCATTTTGCACTTCGTAAAAATCCTCGCCCACAACTAGGTTTCTACATTGATTGGAAAAAAATAATTTTTAATTTTTATTCAAATACCCTTCATCTTTTGATTTATTTTATTACCAAATTTGCAAACTGATAAGGCACATTTTACATATGCATTCGTATGTTGAGTTAAATTGTGTACATTTTACTGGATTAATAATCCCTTATATTTAAACGAAATTAAACCTAGGTAAACTTTAAAATTAAAGTGACAAATAGTAAAATAAATGAAATCTATAGTTGCCTCACTATGTAAAAGTGGTTTTAAGGACTTAACAGAGAAGGCTAACACTAACCTGTGTTAAAGCGCGCATAGTGTTATTACCGCCGCCTCTTCCAAATGCATCGACGACCATAAAAAATAGACAAAGTGAACAATTTAACACAACCCTGCAACTGCAAAGAAAATACCTTTCGGAGAATACCTTGGAATTTCTTTGTTTCCCATCATCAATCCACCTTCAGGTGTTATGGATACTGAGAGTGTCAATAATACTAAGAGCAGCAGAAACACCGCAGACAAAGAAGCTTTATCCCCGATTAGAAAGTCAACTGATCTTACACAAATCAATTCAAATGGGTCCGACGGCACCGAGGGTATTAAAGAACCAAAGGACTTTTCTACATCCATTGGCAGTTTAATGGAATCGATATCGCAATCGTCAATATCCTCATCATCACCATCAATCACACTAAATGCACAGTTCATTGAACAACTGCAACCAACGAGTGAGGGAATTAGCAAAGTTAATTCCGATGTAATGGATCACATATTCAATACGCCAACGAGCAATGCTGTGGTGCCGACAGCAACATCCGCACTGATGTCGGAAATTCTATTGCGCCAGCAGCATGATATGCTCCAACACTGGTCAAAGCTGGAGGATCCTCAACATAACTGGGATCGGGAGCCATTGGAAACCAATTGTAATCGCGATGCACTGTTGGCTCGTATATATAGCAACAATGTGCTTTCCCAGCAAAAGTGCTCTCAACGGCAACAACACCAACAACAGCAACAACAGCAACAACAGCAACAACAACACCAACAACAACAGCAGCAGCAACTCTTGGCAACACAGTTGTTATACGCACAATTTCTGCAACAACCGCATTTGTCGTTGGAGGTTGATCAAGAGCGAGAACGTCGAGTACATATCTTAGAGTTTTCTGGGTTAAAGAAATCTTCGGCAATAAGTAATGAGGGTAAAGCAACGCCATCGTTGTCATCGTCATCGTCATCATCATTGCCAATTGGAATATCACAGGACAACAACAACAATAATCGAACACTTAGTGATATTGACCAGGGCGTTCGATACGAAGATCCAACCCGGCGAGATGCTTCAGATACTCCAAACCCCACCTCAACTACGTCAAATATAAACGATAAGCGCAAACACTTGACAAACAAGTCAGGTAAACGTTCCAAGGCCCAATGCGCCTCCGAAACAAAGGGTTACTTTTTTCGTGAGCAGAAGAACGTTTTGTTTGATATCAAAAAAGGTTTAGAGCAATTAACATTACTTTGTAGCCAGTTTCAAGATAATTTGAGTACAACGCCGCGGCAACCATCTGAATTAGATGCTCCAGATAGGGTCGCCGAAGAAACAAACTCCTCAACTCTTGAGGCCACTGTGCATCGGCAATTGGCGAGCAATCGTAGAAAAATTGAGAGCATTTTGTCGCAGGTGCGACGACTATATCATCAATGGAGTAGTGCCGAGCTCTATTATTTACGAAGCCTGCAACGGCTTGGCCTGACTTCAGATAGCAAGACGCTATCCAGTAATCATTCGCCAACACATGATGTTATGGCTCTGGCTGCGATTGCTTTGTCTGCTGAATGCAATTCGACATCGATAAACAAAGCTGATTCGGGCGCTTTTCTTAAAAGTTTCTACAAGCAAGAGAACTCGACGGGTAAACTTGAACCCGACAAATTACATACACTGCACGATATCGAAAATATAATTCTTCAGCAAGCCGCAACAGCTGTTCAACAAAAACAGTCCGGTTCTGGTAATGTAAATGGACACATGGCTGATAGCACGGGTAGCAGTGATAGCGAAGAAGATGATGAGGAAGAGTCCTTGTCCTCACACGCATGTATTTGGCATCCAAGGAATAATAATGTTCAGGCAACTGAGCCGGGCGAAAGTTGCAGCACGGCAGCCGAAATTCTTTTGGAATATAAATCTTTGTCTTCAGCACAGGCGAAAATAAATTCCTTGACTGGCGTAGGCAATATTTTTAATCCGGGTATGGCTAGCGGTACTATACCTAGTTCAAATTCTTCACAGAAGTTAGCAGAAAACTGTCCGCGCTCAAGCAATCGCGACTCGGCCAGTGGAACTGGAACAAGTAGTGATCCAGTTTATTTGACCGATATTCAGTTCCCACCAACGCCAGCGACACCGCCAACAAGCAGCAATAGCAGCTGTTCAACAGTGACAGGACCTCTTGGTTGCTCCTCGTATGGTACTCTAAACAGCAGTAAATATCATCACCGCCGAAAATCGAGATATGCACGACGAATTGAAACACCTACTAGCGTCTGTCAAACAGACTTTTCTGCAAAGGAACTTGATGGAAATGCATACAAGGTTGTCGCCATCGCAAGCTTACCATTGTGCTCTTCTGTAGCTGCCACCTCGTCGTCGGTGTCTTCGACTACAGCCCCAGCAGCCATTCAAGATGCGCCTTCTTCAGCAGTTGCTGCCGTTGCTGCACTTCAGGAACGCGCTATAACGGACATGTTCAAGGCGCAATTTAGCGCCCTGACAGCGGCAGCAGGACTGGCAGCTGGAACAACAACTGGATCTGTTGGATCGTCAGCTGGAGTTGGGGTTGTATTGAATGAGAACTGTGATGGGATGCCAATGTCTGACGCTCCTTACGATTTGAGCATTGGAACCCGCTTAAAAAAAATGTAAATTTCAAATAAATTTTATCACCCTGTTTACCACTTTAAAAAGTTATTAGAGGTCTAATTGTCACTTTTATGGCAACAGAAGAAAGTCTTAATTTACTAGTCGCAATTATTATGAACAGAGAATAATGAAAATATTTAATATTATGTTTTTATGTAGATAAGCGATAAATGCGTATCATAATTGGAATCGGGTTTTGTGCGCTTTAGTCTTTCAATCCAGATTACATCTACTATCAGTTTTAGCACTATATAAAGTACTTCCATAGAGGTATCAGTAAATCATCAGAAGAAACGATATTTCAATTAAGTTAAGGTGTATGACGGTCTTGTTAAACAGCATAGAAATACCCATATATACTTATTAATATATTGTTTTGTTTTTCAGAAACTTGGATACGAAAAGCTCATCGAATTCGCAAGCAAACGACTGTAAAGATAGTTTAAATGATAAAAAGAAACCACATATCAAGAAACCTTTGAATGCATTTATGCTGTACATGAAAGAGATGCGTGCCAAAGTTGTTGCCGAATGCACACTCAAAGAGTCAGCGGCGATTAATCAGATACTTGGGCGACGGGTAAGCTAAAACTATCGCAATAAAACTATATAAAACTGGCGGCTACTAAGTGACATCTTCACCAATATGAAGCTCTGGTATATACAGATGGTTAGGTTTTTAAAGGGGTTTCATTTGACGCAAGTCTATAAAACAAAACGATTTAGCGAAAATCGATTTCCGGGAATGGTTTTTAATGCTGCGAATGTTTTCAAGCCACAGATAATCTGTGATCAAAAAAATAACCGACATACTTACTACTGATACTGATATATGAATGGCAATAGTCCAATTCTCAATTGATTTATAAATGATAAATGACGGGTCTAGTAATATTCGCAGAATGCAATTCAAAATCGAAAATATCCATTTTCGAAATATCTGAAATTTTTCTCAATAAAATCACTCCTAATAAGTTCCTTATAAGTTAACGCTAACTGATTCCCACATTAATGATACCTTTGTAGTGGCACGAACTTTCCCGCGAAGAACAAAGCAAATATTACGAAAAAGCGCGACAAGAGCGCCAATTGCATATGGAGTTGTATCCGGGGTGGAGCGCACGAGATAACTACGGTTACGTGTCAAAAAAAAAAAAGCGTAAAAAAGACAGATCGACAGCGGATTCGGGAGGTATTGCACAAAATTGTCAAATTTGTAACACTCTTATTCTTCTCTAACCGCATTCAACTTTTATGTTTTTCCGTTTTCGTTTTCGTTTATCGATTTAAATTTCATTCAACTACATGCATACCGTACACATACACAATAACAACAACAATAACACAAGCACACATTTAAATTCAGCTACTAACTCACAAAACAACTAGAACTAACAAATTAAATTAAACATGTACCTACTACTATCTATGTAATTTGTGTAAATACTTAGAATAAATTTAACTCGTACCACGCATCAATAACTTGAAAACCGAAATTACTTAAAACAAATCCAAAAATAAAATCACATTTTTGAAACTAGACAGAAATTTAGCTGTTTCGTAGTTAGCTCTAGAATTGTGTACCAAGAAGATTCATATATTAAAGTGTACTTAAAACCAAATTGTACCTGAGATAGAAAGTAAACATAATATGTTAGTACCTTTGATTCTCTCATTGGTAGCCTTTGTATCTTTGCTTGTATACATTTCTGATTTTTTTTATTTCAGAATATTATTTACTATTTTTATACTGTCAAAAGCGGAAAAATTCCATCTTCAGGCCTAAGCTTTTTGGAATTTTCGCCATTGTCAAATCTCATCCAATCGACCCAACTGACAGTAAATAATTTTTATTTTCGCAATCGAACATAAAAAAATAAAATACCGTAACGATAATATCTAACCGATTCCTAGAATTTCGTGTGTACTTTGGTTTTGCTTATAAATTATAAATAAATCCTTTTGTTGAGAAATGATTGAAAAACCCAACTGTATATATTATTAATCTTGATCTGTTAACAATTTAATTTCAAATGCAGATTTATCGTAAAGCTGTACCAAAAAAGTAATATTTAAAAAAATATATAAATTAGCCCAAAACATTTTTTATATTTTGCGTTCCTTACTTTTTTGCATTAAACAGAAAGATATTTATTTCGAAGAAGTTGGGAAAGAGAAACTTTATTTTTGTTTTGCTCACATCCGAATTTAGTAGCGCATTGAAGTGTGGTATTTATACATCTATACCATGATTGAAAATCAATATTGAACTGTCTGTGATTAGGTTCACTGTTTAAACCAGTTTTCTTCTTTTGTTCACATCCGACTGTCTTAGCGTATTGAAGTATGGTGTACCATGAGTAAAAACCAATATTAAACCGTCTGTGATTCGGTTCACTGTTCGAACCAGTTCTTCACATTTTATCTTTGGATTCGGATTACTAAACCCAGGTTGTACTTTGAATCTTGGTTCGTCACATTCTAATGAATTTTTAATAAATTAATTGAACTTAACAATTTGAATTTTTGCAAATTGTAACTAGTTAGACGATTTTAAGGTTTGAGTCCAAGCTAAAAAATTGGGTAAAAGCGTTTTTATAAATATCGAAAAAACTTTATTTAAACCAGACAAATATGGCTTTATTGCTTTTATTGTCGATGGGTGTGGGGTGCGGTATATAGTATAAGGAAAGCTGTAGTTTTGGATTTGAACCGATTCGGTTCAAAGTTGTCATGCAGCTTATGAAATAGTTTTTGTTTCATATGGGTATCACATATTTACTGTGCCCTATTGTGGTTCAATTGGCAAATAATACACTCACACGAACACAATATACTTATGTATTGAATTGGCAAGCAAAATCCAGAGAAAAGGAAAAAAAAGATAGAAACAAGAAAAAACATTTCATTTTATTTAATGCTTTCATTTCCATAGATTCTTAAGTACAAGAATCGTATAAACAAACTAAATAATCTATACGTGTGGACTTGAAATTGGCGAATGCATGCACCCGAAACCGTCTACAAGATCGATCCGTCAAAGCTTTTCAACTATTTGCGCAGAATACACGATTCTATGCGACCCCAACGTGGGCGGTGGTGTCGTTGTTTTCACTGTGCTCTGATTGGCGGGTGCCTAATAACTTAACTAGCATGTAAAACCACCGATTGATTAATGTATATCTGCATATTATCTATCTTTATTTTTCATAATTTTGATTTGCGCATATCGCAACAATATCTGATAAAACAAAAAAACAAAACCAAAACGAAACAAATCAAAAATTTGTTTAATCGACTCGAAACGAACGAAATACGAAATATGATAAATGTATAAATCCGAACCGATTGCACACAACAATTATTACACACAATATTCTTTTCGCGACACTTCGCATTAATCCCACTCCCAGTGGCATGCCTTGGGGCGTGAGGAGCAGGCCAAGTATTACGAGTTGGCAAGACGGGAACGCCAGCTGCACATGCAGATGTATCCCGATTGGAGTTCACGCACGAACGCGTCACGCGGCAAGAAGCGGAAACGGAAGCAAGATGCGACCAACGACGGAGGAGGTTAGATACATTTTCTTAAACTTTTGTACGATACATATGTACTATATCATGCCAATACCAAATTTAAATTTTAAACAAAGCCAGACAAACGTTAAATGATCAAAAATCCATTTGATCTATAACTTCACCCCTATATATCTATAAAAATAAAACCAAAAACATCAAAGGAGATTAAGTTGATAACATTAAGCAATCAAAAAAGACTTAAATAATAATATGTATGCATATAAATACATATAAGATAAATACTTGTTGTTGCGATTGGAACGAGGTTGAACAATATAAAATGAATATTAAGGATTTATTGTTAAAAAAATCCATCTTTCAGCTTATTTATAAAATAAATAGATCTAGGAGCTCTATAGTTTTGTAAATAATTTGCATCTTATTTTGCTTATTAACCCAAAGTGTTTGCAGGCAGTTTGTTCTCGGCGATGCCGAAACTATTCTGCAATCATTTATATCACCAAATAAAAAATACACTCATCATTTATTCAGCATTGTTATATGTACTTACATATGTATCTATCTACGTATGTCTGATTGTCAATAAATGATAATGATCAACAATTGCAGTTACCTAGCTTAATAGTTCCAATGCCTGCACGATATCATTTCCTATTGACACGGCGTTAATGTACTATGTGGGTATGTATTTGTCTAATTATACATACTCACATATGTATTATATTAAGTGCATGCGTAATTTAAACGCATTTGTATTTGTATTTTGTAAATATTTCAAATCATATTTCATTTAAGTGTTATATTAGTTTGGCTGTCAAAATTGAATTAACCAATCAATCAATCAATTAGTATTTATGTGTTAGCTAATGTGAGTTATATTAGCCAGATTCCAATGATAGAAAATTGCCAATATTTAAAGAATACACTGAGGATCATTGATTCTCAGGAAGTCTATAAATATATATAAAAAAGAATCATCTTGCCGATAAAATGTCAAACAAACCTTATATTTAGAAATATTTGCTTTATTCACTTTAATAATAATTAATGAAACAAAGAGAATTGTTAATTATTTTTGAATTTACTTAAATTTTTAATCTTGCTGTTATTAATGTGCACCGTGCCATTTTATACCGATTGTACTCATTGATGTTTGGTGGACATTACTAGAAATCGCCTAGGATAGGATGTTATGTGGAATCTATTTAAAATTGAATTTCAAAAGTAATACAGTGTAGTTCAATTTATTTATTTGAATATGTAATCAACCCGTAAATACATCAAGCTTTAAGCTTTCCATTACTTATTTATTATTTGGTCCATATCATACTGTCATTGTAGTGCTCTGTATATCCTTATTTAATCAAATATTGTAATGAATGCTTTAACCACATAACTGATGCCCAACTAACAATTTGATCATGTTCATTAATAATGTATTAATTCACCTATTATGTTACTATTTTTCCAAAACCAACTCAAACATTCTTCTCTTAGGCAACAACATGAAGAAGTGTCGAGCGCGCTTTGGACTGGACCAACAGAATCAGTGGTGCAAGCCCTGCAGGTGGGTTGCATATATTATATTGACTTGTTATTTACAGCTTGTTCGAGGCATTCAATACTGCGTTTATGCTATAAAGTTTATCTAATTCTAAAAGTACATTTCAAAAAATTGCTCCTCGACCTGTTGTGTGGTATAAAGTAGGCTACATTTTGCCATTTTATATTTTTCAACGGGAATACATTCATAAATTTTAAGCACTTACTTAAACAGCAGAATATCACAAATTGGTAGTTTCGCATGCTGTTTAATGAATTTATTTCGGAAATTGTGTAAGCATAAATACAGTATCATATGTTTGTACATGCACAGATGTTAAAGATCTGAAGCATATTGACATATTCATACATACATGCATATACAATTGTAAATAATAATAATCAATTAAAGGCAAACTAAACATTTAAACATTTGGTTAGTAGCATACAAAACGGTTTATCCATTTTATTCAGCGTTTGTGGATTAGTTTTGGCTATTTTGTTCAAATTATAATATATTTTATAAAGAAATATATTCCTTGTCTGAAGTTTGTGAATTCATCTCACCTTACTCGTGTGTCTGTCCGTCTATATGTGTGAGGCATATAAAAACAAGTAAACATACATTTTAAATTTCAATTATGTAGTACGATAAACACGCATTCTCTATATATCTTTCTTAAAGTTAGTTGTATAGGTATTTAAACGGGCATTATTTTTATATTATTTTTAAAATAGAATGTATATATTTATTTTGGTATTAATAACTTCGAAAGATATCTTAAACAACAAGAATTTTAAATAACTACAGTAGTTTTTATAGGCAAAATATAGTTTTTGGATATTTGCTAATATTGCGTAATTGGAAATCTTCATCACCGCGTTTACAATAATGCGATATTAAACATAGTTATTCTCATTAAAACTTAAACGAATATTTAATATACATATATATGTATGCATGTATGTACAGGACACGGTGAAGCCGCTTAATAATGCTGTGCCATCAATTAAAATATAAGCACATATATCATTACATAAGTACCAATAACTATCACACAGTATATTTCACACTCATACTATATACGAGCATACAAACACCCAAACACACATATTATTCGGTACCCAACTCTAGATAATATTTAACAGTAATGACAACTTTTAAGTAACAAAGGGCATTGCGGCCAAAATCTATATGGTCGATACTATTAAATGTATTTGCATGCGACTAAATGCTGTGTCCTACCCACAATGCCCCTTGCCTGCACCCTGCACAGGACCAAAGATTTTATTATTTATAAATTTGATGTTGATCTATTGGAAGTGGATATCAATCAATTATGACATATATGAACTTTTTCAAAATTGTTTAATCAAAGATATTTATAAATAAATATATATTTACAAATTAAATATATATTTATAAATTAAATATACATTTATAAATTTAATATATATATATGTATATATATATATATATATATATTAATATTAATAACTATATATATGCTTTATTAAAAACAGTTATTCCAACGTTTAAATGCCTTCTGAATCAGCTTTTGTCGTTAGCATTAATCAAAAGGTTGTTGAATTGGACATTCTACAGGAACTTACATTTATGTGCGCTTACTTACTTTATTATATTGTGTTTTATTTTAATAGGCTAAAGGTATAAAGTTCCGCATCGTGCTTTCACGACTAGAAACATTTTGAATTGTGTTTTTATGAACATAAAACTCTAATTGTGGATATTTTCCTAGCAAATTTCCCTGTTTTGAACTTATTACGCGCTATAGTATCGCCAGTAAACTTGTTCCCTACTATTCGCGTCATGCGCTATATGTGAACTTTTGAAAATAAATGGGCCTATAAGTGTATTTTCAGAATAGCCTATTTTCGATTTTTTATATCATTGTCATAGTACTCCTAGGACGATTCAAAAGTTTATTTTTACGACCGAAACCTTTAACATGTAAATATATTTTTTATTGAATTGAGATTCAAAATCTGCAAAGGAATTTGAAGGTAGAGGTGAAAAGGTAAAAATGCTCCACATTTATTTTAATGTTGTTGAATCCTTTTAATGAAAGATGATAGCTCGATAAATAAATAGCTGCATTCTTTTAAATTTCAATCATCGGTCCATTGTGAACAAAATATTTTGAAGATGCTTAATCCTATCTTAATTTTTGATTTTTGTTTCATATGTTTATGTAATTTGTTAGCTTTTTCTGTGTCTTTATTTACAAATTCAAAAATTTATATATTTTTTTTATACTTTTATTTAAATTTTAAATTCAACAGCCCTATATTCATAGGTTTCTTACTTGTTTATACTGTTCATTATTTGAAAGTTCAAAATTTAAACAAAATCGTCCAAAAACATTTAAGCTTTTTAAATATTTGTGCAATATTTTTGTCTTATTAATCCAGATTATTTTGCTATTTTTCGCGAATTAAGAAAAGCGTGCTGTGATTAGTTCCTATAAAGCAACACTTTTATTTAATATCCAGGATCATATTTTTCATCCCTAACTCTAACATAATTATTTATATTTTTGAATTTATTTATTTTTGTCTCAAAAGTAAAATGATAACTAAAGCTCCTCTAATATTAGAGAGTAAAATTTTACTTTTATTGCTGGTATCTTTGTGATTTGTGAACCGATGTTTATTTATTCATAAGCAATTCGTTCGATTTGAATATTAAAATGAATAAAATCGCTAGGTTGAACCAGTGTGTTTTTGAGAGATATATAAAAATCCATAATATTTTTTATATTTGTTCAATACATGACTGACATTACGATAACATGATCCTAATAAACAAAAATACACAACCTCATTTACACACACGCACACTTACAAACAATATGGTTATTTAAATCAGTAAACAAATATTTTGACAAATCCAATTATTGTTCTTTTCTTAATGCTTATCAAAATAACCTTTTGGACCAATAACTGACCTTGAAAACTTGCTCTCCTAACTCAGTCCCAGTGTGGGTTTGGGCGTAATTTCATCGGCGAGCAACAGCAGCATTGGTGGAATTGTCAGTGGTCCAGGTGTAAATAGCATAAGTGTCGGCATGCTGACGCCCGGCATGGTGGGGGCAACGGTAATGCTGCCGAATTCGTCGTCGAGTTCCTCCTCGTCATCTACATCATCTTCGCACACGCACACACACATGCAAATTATGGCCAGCAGTACCGGAAATGGATCAGCAGCACCTCTTAATGGCAGCGCGTGTACACAGCCTGTCGGCGGGGGCAGTGGTGGTGGTGGTGGCGGTGGTATTGGCAGTGCGCCTGGCACTTCTGGGAGTACCCAGCAACTCTCGCCGCAGGCCCCCCCGACATATGTTAATTTGTAAAAATCGATAGCACACCGTGACGAACATAAGCAGTCATCCTTCCGGACAACAACATGCATCCTAAATTCCAAAGCAGCCCGCACAAGAGGCGGGCGAACGACTCTGCAGAAATGCCAGTAAATAACGTATATATTAATGAAAATATCTCAGTGAATGCCAAACTGCATTATGATTAACAAAATGTATATCAATATTATTATGTTCTTTACAATAACTATTAGCACAAAACCGCATTAGCATTAATTTTAACACAAAAAGCATCACTAGGTAATATTTGTTATATAGGGCAAAAAAACTATCGAGCTTTTTGTTTTGTTAAAACGTCTGTTTCTAGTCTGGTATTTAGGTAAACGGATTTGGATTTAAAAACACAGAATTGTGTCTAGAGGTAGGATTGTATCAGCAAAAATTCAAAATATAGGTTTCTTAAATACTTTTTTGATCTTAACATCAATTAAATTAAACTGGAGTACGACCTATAGAGACTTTAAGCTTAGAATTATATTAAAATAAACAAATGCCCCAATTTATTTTTCGTTTAAAATGGTAATATATGGTTTTGTTTAACTTCATATTTTTTTAGACTTACTATTAGTGGTACTAGAAA
Source organism: Drosophila lacertosa (assembly GCA_004143845.1). Taxonomy (NCBI): domain Eukaryota; kingdom Metazoa; phylum Arthropoda; class Insecta; order Diptera; family Drosophilidae; genus Drosophila; species Drosophila lacertosa. The sequence goes on along the minus strand of SCDZ01000675.1, from coordinate 8,756 downwards.
GACCCCTTAAAGATAATAATTAGTTGACAAACTATCTTAAAATATCATTCTGTGTGTACTCTGACTCTAACTAAACTTGCTTTCAGAAAGCAATTTGCTTCGATATCAGACTATTTCCCATTTTTTTTTTAATGAAACATCTTATAACTGAAATAATACTTTTTCCCCTTAACTTAAAACATTTAAATTAGTTATTAATAAATTGAGTCTTAGGGTGATGTAGTACTTATGGCATTACACTTATTATTTGCATTAGTTCATTGTCGAATAGTTTATCAAAATATATAATTTGTTATTAATTAAGTCATCAAAAATGATGCTAATGTGGTTTTTATAAATGCTAAAGACTAAAAAGTGATAAACTTCATACATATTCCAATTTTGTTTATGTATATATATACTTTTTACTTACCTATGTAAGTGTAAAATAATCAAAGTTAATGTTTTATGTAAAAACTGTATAATTTCGCGCACTTTGTGGCCTTTTTTTGGATATTCATTATAGGGAATAATCTCAATATATGTACATACATGCGTATATGTGCACATATGCATATAAGTATGTGTCGTTGATAATTTTACATTTTTTGCTAGAGCTGTTTATTATTGTTGTCGTTGCTGTTGTTGTTGTTGATGCAGTTGTTTGAGTTTTGATTTGACTATAATGATCATCAGTTTTACGAAGAATCTATGTTTGTTTTTTTAAATGTTGTGTCATTGTTATGTTTATTGGTAACACAACCATTTGTATCCTTATTAACAATTTCAATGTTAATTGATGTTTAAATTACATATTATTGACTGCGATACCTTTACGTCTACTGATTGCTGATGCTATCATTTGAGTTGTATTATAAATAGTTTTTTACTTATGATTTTGCAATTAGTGAAATATAATTTTACGTTTTTAAAATTGATCAGAATTTTAAAAGACAATATTTCCTTATGCATGCCAGCTGGAACGCGCTTACTATGTTGACAGCACTGCTAACGTTCCACTTAATATGCTTATATGATAAATTTATATTATGCGTAATAACATTCATTTGAATTTATTTCCCAAAAATGTTTTGTATTTTATTGCTTTAGTTTTTAGTCAGACTTAACACTTATGATTATCATTGGCGAAGTTAATATATTAAATTGTTTCTAGTGTTCATTTCTTTATTTAAATTCTGTTTAACAATTCTACAACTTTTGATTTTAACAAAAAAATCAGACCAAAATAGTTGTTTTTTTTAGTTTGCTTTTTATGCTCCAGTGTTTGTATTCAATGAGTTAAGGTTATTGATTTTGATTATGAGCCCTGCATGCAACAATTGTATCTATTGAAATATTAATTTGATGTGGTAGAAATACTTCTGCCCTTTATATTCTCATTTCAAGAATAATCTTCAGAACTTTTTTAAAAATAATTTTTTAATTGGCTCTATAATATATTTTTTTGGGTACAATAAAATTTGTTTAAAACAAATAGTTAATTTAACAAAACTTCGTTATATTTTAAAAACAACAAGAGGAGATTTTTGTTTGTGTTGTGTCTGGAGTCTCTGGGATCTTACGCGGATTACAAATTTATTTGATTATAATTTCTTTGGGTGATGAGTAGGCAAGCAAAAATAATAAATTCGCGTTTGCTTTTAATCCTGCTTAAGTACTTTCCCGCCTTGCTCTCTTCATTTAAAACTTGATTTTGATTCAATTGGCTCATTTAATTTGTAGAATCTGCCAACAGCTTTTTTTGCACGATCATTTGCTAATTGTAGGATATTAAAGGCCCGGCTGCACCGTGAGCATGCACTTATTAAGTGGATGGTAATTTTATGCATTTGTTGTGGAATGTGTTCATATTTGCATAAACTACATTGTCAGTTCTATATTATTCCATTTAAGTATAAATAATAATGCCTTTTTCAATATTCTTTTAATTTATCTAGACGTAAAAAGAAATGTATTCGATATATGGAGGCATTGCATGGAAACGGCGCCCAGGAGGACGGCAGCGGCATGGATGACACTGGCAATATGAGCCAACTGAGCGACGATGATGACGACGACGACGAGCTAGGCGGTGGCAGCTGCGGCAGCGGCGACGAGGCCGAGACAAACAAAATTCCAGATACCGAGGACACTGAATCGATGAGTCAGTCGCTCTCCAGTCCCGGTTGCCTTAGCGGCCTGTCCAGTTTGCAAAGTCCATCGACAACGACAAGTCTCGCCAGCCCACTTAATATGAACATGTTAACTAGTCCAGCAACACCCGTGCTGCCGTCTGCAACCACTAACATGCTCGAACAGGCGACGTCAAGTAGTCAGTCAAGGTCGGGGTCTGGAACTGGGTCTAGCAGCGGATCGACATGTAGCGTTAGTAACACACCGAATACCTCTAGTACAGCGTCCCCAGCAAACTCTGCAACTGGCACAGCGCCGAGCTCGGCCAGTGAGCGCGCCATGATGCTTGGCAACCGATTCAGTCATCTGGGCATGGGTCTGACTCTACCCGTGTGCAGCAGTAATCCGGATATATTATTCCAAACGCACGCCAACCTCACAGCACTGACCAGCGGCCACAGCAGCAGCGGCGGCAGCACAACTACCTCTTTAGCAACGAATGGCTTCAACAGTTATAACAGCTCTGGGCCAACGGTGGGCAATAACATGAAGACAACAACAATACAAGCTCCTGCATCTGCGCCTGCGCCCACGCCTGCTCCCGCGCTTGCGCCAGTCACTAGCTTGCATCGCAATCCGATCGGTGCCAATCCACGCGACATAAACAATCCGTTGAGTATCAATCAGTTGACCAAGCGGCGAGAGGATAACAATATACTGATACTCGGCCACAATCCATACGCACATCCGCACCCGCATCCGCATCATACGCTATTCAGCAGCAGTTTCAGTCAACACTTTCAGCAGCAGCTGAGCAACCATCTGGCAGCTACGAGCACTGGCGGCGTCGGTGTCAGCAGCAGCGCCAGCAGTCACAGTCACAGCAACAGTGTCGCGTCGGTTGTGCAACCCATTGACTCGCCAACACTGAACAATATGAAACGCCGCAACACATCCGATGCGGCTGCAGGGAGTGGCAGTGCCGCAACGCCCAACGCAACCGAAACTGGAGCCATAAGCGTCTCATAGCAGTCTGGCATTGCGGTAGTATGTGCGAGGAAAATATTAACAGTCCGTAGAGCCGCGCCCCGCCTTCGTATTCAAGTTTTATTCGTTAAGATTTGGAGCTCAGCCCAGCTCAGCCAGCAGCTTACGTTAGTTGGCCTAACGTGCAATAAGAACCATCTTCCGCCATTTCCCCACCCAACCCTAACTCCCCTCATCGCCATCGCCATAGTTGTAACATGTAACATGTGGCCATTACTGGATAAGTGCCAAAAGTACTCACATCATATATACATACATATTATGAACTATAACAACCAATCAATCAAACAACAACAAATATCGGTTAGCATCCGAATCTAAAAAGCTTATGAATTTGTGTGTGCCCTAGTCCGACGCTCAACACACGATATATGTACATATTCACATAAATATGTACATATATGTACGCATAATGTACATTGGATAAATGTCATGGCACGCACAGCTAAATAAACAAAGTTTAGGTGAGCTATACATACATACATACATACATACATACAAACCTAGATACATATACATACATACGTACATATATTATTCATATGTTGTATGCACAATACATACAAAATTAATGTTTAACGAATAGAAATCAACGCAAGTAAGAGGACTCTAGTCAAGAGTGCCAAGCTAGATAATACCTTGTACTATAAACATACACACACATAACCACACATATACGATCACATTTACTGTTCTATTTCGTTTTCTTCAGCCGCAAACTTTTAATGATACATTTGACAAAAGTTATTTAAATTTTCCCGTTATTTGCTATTTGTAAATTTTAATTTTAATACATGCAATTGCATAACGCAGAATAAATGTAGTTTTCTAAATCCATCCATTTATTACGTTAATATGCTCACACTCTTAAAGATAACTGATTTTTTTCCCTTCGTCACCACATGCTTTTCCGCCAAATGAAAAGTTAATATTTACAAATTGCACATCATCTTTTAGAAACTTCCCGTGGGCTATACACAAATGAATCAGGCAAAGAGTTGTATGAGTTTAGAATACAGCTGATAACCATTAACAGCCGAGTCGATATAAACACTATATTCAATCAGTATCTGTATTCCATTGTAACCAGTTTTTTCTCCATTAGGCACACAGTATGTCGCAGTCGGAACAGTGTACAGTTTCAGAATTTATTTTCTCGATTAATTAATTAAATGTAAATCTCGGAAAATCTATTTCTTTATAAATGTTCTTACACACGCACATATGTAAATATTATATAAAAGACACGTTAGCACTTTTTCGCATCATATCTTCATCTTTTGGTGAAGAATTCGGTAGTCTCTGCTTGTGATCGCGGAATAGAGTATAATTGAAGAATAATCGTTATAACTTCAATAAAATTTCAAGTAAATATATGGTAGTATAAGCAGTCAATACATGTCAAACTTCAGCTGGCAAATATTTTCAACTAAATTGTGTACCAAAACATTTTGTTTATTTTTGATAGTAAATTTATAATCATAAGCAATATAAAAGAGCTTTAATGAGATTACGCCGAAGATTAAATACACACACACTGACAGAACGTTACAGCCCCTGGCAGACATTAATTTGTATTCAGTTTGAGTTTGTGGCAGCCAAACTCATATAATAAATATATGTTTATAAATATAAAAACATTTCCGATTTAAAATGCGCTAATGTTGAATTAATGTATTTAAAAATAATTTGTATTTCAATAACAAGTTCTTTAAGACAACAGTATTATTTAATTATAATTAAAGGATAGACTGTATTCACGTATGTATGTATGTTTTCTTCTGAATGTGTGTATATATGTATGCATCAAGCAACTTAAGACAAAACGTACGAATTTATTGAAAATTGGACCTGATAGCTTCTACTGCATATTAAGTATCCGAGTCTACGTGTGTGTATGTATGTTTATATACATATTTACAGAGTACATACATACAATTATAAAATTTGTATGGGCATAAATGTATTCTTAGATTTTTGGATTCTTTTAACATATTATTTTGGCATTTTAAAATAAAAATCAAAAATTTGATCCAACAATCCCAAAATAAAATCGGTATGAATGTTAATATGCCAAACTTAAAAATTGTTTAAACCAGGGTAATTAATTAATTAATTAATAACAAACCCATGCAATTTACGAAAAAGTTCAAAACACATTTTTTATTTGATGCATGATGCAGCAAGGTTACATCTACATTACATCACCTACACAATTTTATTCATATGTGTCTGGTAGTGCTTTGATATTTGGGTGCTTATGAGTCGATATAATAATGAAAGAATGTAAGAAAATGATAAATTCACAGACATTAAATTAATAAAATAGGTACACATATTCGGGTAAACCACTTAAATCAATATTGCTTAGTATAAAACTAATGTTTCGAAATATATGTATGTATATGTGTGCGTGTGATCAATAAACTAGATATGTTAACAATATACAACAGATAAAATGTATGTAAAATAAGTCAACATTCGTACATACATACAGTGTTGATTCATATATATATATATATATATATGTATATGTATATGTATATGTATATGTATATGTATATATATAAATATGTATATGTAAATATACACGATCAAGCCAAACATTAGTACAGAAGTATAAATACTAATTTGAATTTAATAAATGCAATATTAAGTAAAATGTGTATGTACATATGTAAACACAACAATGTGTGTAAAGCCATTGCCAATTATAAAAAGACTGTTAAATACATATTTAAAATTTAATAACATATGTAAATAGATTACATACAAACATTAGCAGGCGCATACGTATATACATACATACACACAAACATGTAAGCACATGTGCTTAAAGTCAATAAATGTTATATGTACTTTGGCACGAAGTACTTACATGCTAAACTATGTATATAGGCAGACATACAGTAACAATAAACTCACATATGAGTATATTATATTAAAATACAATTGTTAATAAACTGACAAAAATGTACATACACATGCTATACATAAGTACATTATGCAGCCTCGTAATGATCACAATCACGCAGCCATTCGCATATAAATGGTAAGTGGTAAGGTTGTATGTACACATATATCTATAAATGTATGTTTATATACAGATAAACATTAGCTTTAGTAAATATTCTAATCAAATGCAAAATTAATACATAAACAAAAAAGATAAAACAATATTATATTTACGTTAACTATGCTTCCAATTTTCTGTGTTTTATTTAAATTTTTACGTAGTAAATAGTGCATATGAAACCGTTTTGCAATATTTACAGTTTAATTTATTGACCTTTATTTTTAAGTTAATATTAATTTGCACTAAAGCAATGTGCAATTCATAATTAAAGTTTCACATTGTAATAACGTTCATCACTATATACCTTTAATAAAATTTCACAAATTATAAACGCCTTAAGATTTCCATGTGCATCGGTGTTCAATAATATGAATAATAAGTCAAGTATGTATGTATGTGTCTATGCAAGTGTATATACTCTTTATGTATGTATACTTTTCTCGGGTGAAGTCTTGGAAAAGTTGCTACCTCCTTGTCTAACAGAGCTCTCACTTCTATCAGTATGCAAGCGTTTTGAACCCAAAAAACTTTCAAAGTTTTTATTAGAATACGTCTTAACGTATTATATAACATACACTGATACATACTACATGCTTGCAGACAAGGCAAAAAATTTGATGCTGGTAAAGTCTATATTTGTACTCCTTTAAAATGCTATCAAATTGTGAATTTAATATATTGTATTGTTTTCCTTTTAAATTTGAACAACACAGTACATAAACCTGAACGATTTTCATTCAAATGTATATTATCTATTAATTCTGGTTCTAATGGCTTAAATATAAACATGCATTCAAATAAATAACATTTGTTGTGTGTGTTTGTATGTACTTTTGTTTGCATGAATAAAATCCTAAATAATTTATGAAAACATTTCGACTACAACTGTTTCTATTTTTTGAATGTACATATGTATTTAATATTCATAAAACAGAGATATAATAAATCTGCGATTTAATGATTTGCATTCAAGTAAGCTAAGTCAATATTTACACAGATTGGTTAATTGTTCCGTTTAATTTTAATAGCCTTTATCTGTAAGTAGACATAAATAGTAAAGAGGTTAATACTAATTACACACACATATCTAGTTTTAAAAAAGTATTTATATACTTATATACATACATATTAAATGTTATATACACCCACTTATTATAAACATATAGTTACATTATCTATAAAATAAATAAAACAAAACAAATAAAGCATTCACATAAGAACTTTAGCTTAGTAAATAATTTGATGTATTAAAAATAATAATTATACAAATCAAATACAGTTTAATAAAAACAAAACATGTTGACAAGAGAAAAAAACCTTCCTTTTTTGTAATTACCGTATTTTAAGGTATTTTTTCAATGGCGGCGATGCGTACCTAAGGTGCAAATGTAACTTTGCTAAAATATCAATATCAGCGTTGCTAATATATCTATTTATTTATAATTTAATTGCACGCGTTTAATTCCAATGCCGGCTGCATACTAAAAGGGCTTCCTTTGTTAATGTTCCATGTGTCTGTAATAAATCATAATTCAATAAAAGAATTAATTAACTAGACATTAATTATATTTAGTGCTGTTTATTATTTTAAAATACAGGTATTTTATCAATAGCGGCGATGCACACCAAAGGTGCAATATAATTTAGCTAAAATAAAAATACCCAAATGGCATTAACACTTAATTTTTGAGTAGTTGCCCATCGAAGAGTGCCATTTATCAAGCGTTTGCCAATATACATATTTATTTATAAGTCATTTCTACTTGTTTCAGTTCGAAGCCGGCTGCTTACTAAAGGGGCTTCCTTTGTTAATGTTCCATGTGTCTGTAATAAATCATAAGATATTAGAAATAAATACATAGACATTAATTATATGTAAGGTAGATTATCATTTTTAACTACCGCTTTGTAAAATATATTTATTCTCCTTATTCATTAAACTAACTTTCTGAAATACTTATATCCGTTTGACATCGATACTTAACCTCCGAGAAAATACCGACGGAAACGTGAGCTGGTTGTATATCCCAATCTTATCGTGTCGTACGCCATCTATATCTGGCACAGTCAACCCACTGCAAGCAGTCGCTTACTGCTTTACACTGTGCACCGCCCTCTACTGTCGCGCTGCAAAACCCCAATTCAATGTATGCAGCGCCATCTATTATCGTGCCAACAAAACACCAAGTAAGCAGTGTGTTGCCATATGCAGCGCCATCTCTTGTGCTACCAACAAAACTTAATTAAAGCAGTCGTGTACTATTTTTGACTGTGCAGCGCCATCTATTGTAGCGCTAACAAAACGATATGTTAGCTACGTTCATATCGATTTTTAAGATTAGACGTATCGATGTCTAATCACAACGCGTCGTTTGATATGTAAATCTTAAAGATCCGCCGTCTGTGTCAAAAGTGGTTCAATTGTGGTTCAATTGGCAAATAATACACTCACACGAACACAATATACTTATGTATTGAATTGGCAAGCAAAATCCAGAGAAAAGGAAAAAAAAGATAGAAA